>JABCKO010007977.1:23689-38220 GCA_018855915.1 Tephrocybe sp. NHM501043
TAGTCGCATGTAACCCCGCCCACGGGTAGGTCAAACGCCAACGTCTTACGAAGAGCTTACCTCAGATAAACTATGCAGCCGCTATTTGACGGCAGCCACGATCTTTAGGGGCAAGATCTCGTCTAGAGAAGTAAGTGCCGAATCAGATAGTGGAGACCCTGATGACATTTCTTTTTTATAGGCAGAAGTAGGTGTTGCACCTGAGTAAAAGAGGTTTTGAGGCGATCCTGATGCCATACATGCGGGATAGGTGGCCGTACGTGATCTGCAAACGAAGAATTCGGCTCATTTCGTTGAGTAAGTCTTTAAAGTCTCGTTCTGCACAAGCACGCGTTGATGGGGACCTATATGTAGATGGATACCCGACAATGTATCTGTGTCGCTGGTATCTGTCCCTCCTATCGGCCAAACCCAGGTGCGTATCGGATTGGTTGAAATGTTGACGTGCTGAAAAAATCATATTTTCCGAATCTACTCAGTCGGCCACGGGCCTGTCGAACTCGACAGCCATCCAAGAAGTTTTCAAGAGGACTGCTGACACGGTGTGTCCGCTCGCTTGCTATCTACATAACCCCGACTGCCATTTTTCTGATGTGCTCTGTCGCCAGTTCTCTTCGATGTTTAAGCGCAGGGCGTTCTTACACTGGTGAGCACCTGGCCTATTGATGGGCATCCTATTTTCTTACTGTCCTGGCCGCCTGAAGGTATACCGGAGAAGGCATGGACATCATGGAGTTTAGTGAAGCCGAGAGTAATACCCAGGACTTGATGTATGTTATCATAACCCTCAGTTTACTTTCATCCCTAATTCCTCGCCACCCCAGCGCTGAATATCAACAAGCAAGCCCAATCCACTTACCAATCCGTGTATTGATTTCTTATCTTGAATTCTTCATTTTTTTTTCCAGTATCAAGAGGCGACGGCTGGAGATGATGCAGAGGAGGAAGAAGCGGCTGAATAACACAAAGCTGTTTGGGTTTCATCTATTCTGTCTTTCATCTCTACGCTAGGACTCATTCATGTTATAATCTGTCATAGATTTTGATTTACTGTATTTCAGACTATCAAGATCTTTTTGCTGTAGTCACTTTCAAAGAACGTGTGACCAAGGCATGGGGTGAAATCATCACTGAACTCAAAGTGGTTAACGCAGAAATTGCGCTGGCTGGCCCAGACGTATGTCACATTAATCGCATCACGTTCATCATCTGATTGTTTGATTCAAGTACATCCCCCAAGTTAACTTCGCTGATTTGAACCAACTTGGACCTGAGGAGATTGAGAAAATCAAGAGAAGAGGTAGCGTCGTTATTCGAGACGTAGTTCCTGACACGGACGCACTTCAATGGAAGGAGCAGCTGAAGGAGTTCGCGAAGGCTAACCCTGACGCGATCGGTGTGTCCATTTCGTTGTTAGCTTGAAAGGCGCTCATGTTTCGTCCATCCAGGTATACCTGAGAACGACAAACAATTCTTCCTGCTCTAGTGAGTGATTGTTAGGCGACAAATTTATCTCAAACTAATCTGCCTTTGATTCAGCTGGACGAAGCCACAGGTCGAGGCTCGGTCACATCCCAACATGCTGAGCGCCTCAACGTGGCTGAACAACTTCTATCACACTGGAAAGAACAACATTTCCACTGACGGTGTCGATCTGTCGACTCCCCTTACCTACGCCGATCGGTTCCGCATTAGGCACCCTGGGGTTTCTTGGGCTTTGCATCCTCCACATGTTGATGGTTCGTTCTCGTTCTTCTCCCCCCCCTTACATATTTCTCCTAAGCTATATCTTTTAGGTGGCACAATCGAAAGATGGGAGGACCCGGCCTTCAGGCAGTGTTTCTCGGATATCCTGTCGGGAAATTGGAGGTCTCATGACCCGTACGAATTGAATGGACGCCTTGACGCCTCAAGTTCGCGCTATGATCGCCCGAATCAGGTAAGCTATGTCAACACTTGGTCTTGATTTGAACTTAGTATTTCTTTTCGACAGGCAAGCGTCTTCAGGACGTTCCAGGGATGGCTGGCGATGAGGTAGCTCAATCCTTTTCTCAGCCAACTGCATGGATTCTCATCGATTATCTATTTGAAATGTCTAGCGAGACCGCTCCGACGCAAGGCACTCTCAGGGTGTACCCCGATGTCCTCCTTGCAAACTCGTATATCATCCTCCGGCCTTTCTTCCGGCCCACCGCATCTGCGGGCTCCCCGGAATTCCTCGATGCCCAAAGCTGGCAGTTCGGTGCGAACCACTAACCATTTCAGTCTTCAATTCTCATCTGCAATGGTTTTCCCTTCAGATATTTCAAGCCCGGAATTCCCTGGCATCTACGCAAAGGACGGTGGGTATGCCGGCCCTCGGCCGACCCCGGAATTGCATCCCCATCTCGAACTCGAGAAGACCATGACATCTGTACCCAAGGTCTACCCCGGAGACACCGTTTTCTGGCATTGCGATGTCGTGCACGCTGTCGAAGAGGAACATACAGGAATAGGAGACTCTGCAGGTGCGTCACTCACTCACTGAAGAGGCTAATGCAGTTCAACTGACTCTAGGATTAGTCATGTATATTCCTGCCGTCCCGCTCACTCCCCTCAACCAGAAGTACGTCGAGCGACAGAAAGAGACGTTCCTCAAGGGTATGTGCCCTCCAGACTTCCCGAAGGGCCCTGGAGAAGCGGCCTTCATCGGAACTGGTCGGGCGGAGGATATTTTGTCGCCAGTGGGAAGGATAGCCATGGGACTACCCATCTCTGTGGCATGATTATCTATTACAAGTTAGATTCGCTGTATGTATACCTGAAATGGGTTGGAGAACAAGAACGTAACTTTTCAAACTTCGCTCGTCCCACGTTTACAGACTACGGTTGAATGATTATACCAGAAGCAACAGGTGTTAAAAATAAACGACACAATCGGTAAGACGTTTGTGGGACCAGACCACGATGGCTTTACATTATCTGAATTGATTGGGTTGGGAGTTCAACCCCAGATGGCAAAACCTGGTGGTCAAATCTGTAGTATGAACGACCTGATTCGAACCCCCAAAAGGGTTCAGGTACACATATAACTCTCTCAGCATGTTGGTCGTCCCTCAAAAAGGGATTCGCCACATCGCATCACATCGCCCAGTCACAACCTCAACTGACACAATGGGAGGTAAGCTGTAGGCTTACACAATCTCGAGGAAACCGAAATTAGTTAGCATAAGCCACAAGAAGGCTGTGAGGTCAGCGGGCATTGTGAGCTGTTCGCAATCGGCAACCGGAATTCCAACAGCAGGGTACATACCTGGAAAGAAAGCGGCTTCGACGGAGCCCACAAAGACCGTTAAGAATTTCAGGTTGAGGGATTACCTGGAGAATCTGAGTAGTTGTCAGCAACCTGTCAGTTCACCTGCCCGCGTCCTTTAAGTCGAACCGAAAGGTGAGGTTTTCCAAAGAAGTCCCTTTTGAACAGAAGCTCTTACCCTTATCATGGAGTCATTGATTATACTCCTCTCGTTGGCAACCTTGGTCATTGCTTTCGTCGTCGTGAAATCCAGTACCAAGAACAGATATCCATTACCTCCTGGCCCTCCATCCCTTCCGTTGATTGGGCACGCCCATTTAATTCCTCCTGTGGGCCTGGATTTGTTTTTCTACAAGCTCAGCAAAACATACGGTCAGAAACCTGATTCTTCTATTGAATATGAAACTCGCAGTTGATGCTGTATTATAGGTGACGTCATTCACCTCAAAGTTTTGAATAAATCCTTTATCGTCTTGAACAGCGTCAAGGCTGCTGTGGACTTGGCTGATAAGCGTGGCACAAATTATGGTGGAAGACCGAGCCTTCCTGTTTTCGAAATGTATGCATTATCTTGGGGACAAGCCAGAAAGTTGATCAACTTGTATACATTTCAGTCAGGGCGTCATAAAGATGTTCTCGTTCAAAAATGAGGGGGAGGAGGACTACCGGGTGCAGCGCAAAATGTTCCAGCAGTACTTCAACAAAGAGAAGAGCAGAGAGTATCGTGGCATTCAAACTCGAGAGGCCCGTCTTCTTGCTCAGGCCCTTCTGTCATCGCCCGGTGGCCACAAGGCTGCCATCTTACGGTAATTACGTCTCCTATTTAGTTTGGGCAAGAGGATTTATATGGTTCTGGAACAGGTTCTCGGCCGCTGTGATAATCGACATTACGTATGGGCACCAAGTGACGGAAAGCCGAGACCCATACCTTCAAATTGCGGATGAATGTTGCCGGCTATTAAATGAAAATGGACCGCCAGGAGCTACGCCCGTAGACTTTTTCCCTATTCGTAAGTATTCGCAGCACTTCCAGCGTCTTATGATGCATCATCTCATACCATTCTAGTTCGTCACTTCCCTTCATGGTTTCCTGGGACTTACTACGCAAACTTTGCGAGAGCCTCCGCCAAATCACACCGCAAACTAATTGAATACCCGGTTTCAAAAGTCACTGAGCAGATGGTAAGTATGACTATGATCTTCACGAACCTGTGAAGGTGAAGCCAACTCGTCCATTTGAACATTTAGGCAAACGGGACTGCAAGGCAATCTTTCCTTTCTTTTCACCTGGATGCCATGCGCGATCAGGGACTGGCAGATGATGCGGCCTACTTGGAACAAATCAAGGCAACTTCAGCTATTGTATATGTGGCTGGCACAGAAACGGTAAGTGAACTCGTCTCTCGATGTAAACTGTTGATCGACGAGAGCCACTCAGACATCATCCACGCTATCTTTCTTTCTTTTGGCAATGCTTCTCTATCCAGAATGCCAGGTACAGGCCAGGAAAGAGATAGATTCAGTTATTGGTCCCGACCGGCTTCCTGAATTTGAGGATCGTGAGAAACTTCCGTATTTGGAATCTATATTACAAGAGGTGAACAGGTATGTATCTTCCCAGTTCCTCCATAAAGATTATCTATTCAGTTCAACACTCAGGTGGAACCATGCAGTCCCGTCAGGTACTCATACATGTAGCTGTCTCTGCTGGACAAACTGATTGTTCAACAGGAGTGCCCCACAGGGCGCTAGAAGATGATATTTACAGGGGCATGTTAATTCCTAAGGATTCTACGATTGTTCTTAACACAAGGTAAATCCCCCTCTACTGAGTTCGCAACCATAGCTGTTAACAATTGCACTGCAGAGGCATGACCCTTGATGAGTCTGTCTACAAGGATCCTACCAGATTCGACCCCACTCGATTCCTACCGGCACCAGCTGGACGAGGCGAGCCATACACCACTGCAATGTACGGATTTGGACACAGGTCAGGAGCTTTTCGCTCTCAGCGTGATTCTAATTTCAACGCCGTGGTCAATGGCAGGAAATGCCCTGGCCGGTACCTTGCGGACAATAGTCTCTGGGTTGCAATCGCGACTATACTTTCCACGGTATCTATCTCACCAGCTATTGGTGTAGATGGCAAGGAAATCATTCCAGAGCCCATTCCCGTTGTTACTGGGATTTCGAAGTTAGTTTTGACAATTATCAAGCGGGACTCTTTAATTGACATTATACGTCTTACAGCCAGCCGAAACCTTTCCCCTGTCGCATTGAGCCTCGTAGTCATCTAGCAGCGAGATCCCTCTCGCAATATCTTGATAGTATCTGAACTCTTTAGTATTTGTAATATAGGTTTGGCGTGTTTTGCCAACAATCTGATTAGCATTGGCTGTCGTAGTCTTGAAGTGCATTTACCAGACCTAGCTAGACCTACGATACTTGTCCACGACTTTATATTCTAGAAATCCCAGGTGTTTTTCTACCTGAGTAGTAAGTGCTGTGGCATAGATTTGACACTAACGCCCAAGGGATGGCTGACAATGAGATAGCCCCTTCAGATTCTAGAAATTCGAGAGGTATTTTTCCATCTGAGTCAGTAGTTGCTGACTCGATACAGACAGTAATAGTAATACGAGTAGGCAGCCTCGCCAGAACACAAGCCGGCGGCCAAATGGAGCTTTGCCAACCGAGTCCTAAATATTGCGATGCAATAAGACGTCACGCTGTCAAGCAACAATACTTTAAGTTGGCTGGGGCACTCTCATTTACATACCACCTTCCTTATAGTTCAAGTATCAATGTTAAACGTTCAACGTTCAACTTCTACAACCTGAGTTGACGCCTCACGTGAGGAGCATGCTCCATGATCAATCAGCGCGTTTTGATCCTCTGATGGCTAACACATACAACTCACAACATCCGGAAAAGACGCGTGAAGTCCTTTCTTGTAGGTGTCTTCTATCCAGGCCCGCCAACCTCGCGCGGTTCCACCTTGCCGACAAGCCTTTTCACATTCACACACACCCTCATACCTCCCCGCAGGCACGACAGCACCCATCCCGGTTGATTTCTCAATCAACATGCATCAGGCCGTCCCTCAAGTCATTGATTATGTCCCGCTCGCATCTCAATCTGCGAACTACCCCAATATCTTCTCTTAACCGGAGGTAACGAGACGGACTTAGACCAACAAATTGGTCAACTGTGAGCTTCGTTACGTTTAACAGAGAAATTCTTGTAGACGTTGTGTCCGACGCCATGGAAATGCTCAATTTAGCAAAGGATGTTCAATGTGCGTCATACATTATAATAATGTATTTCTGTATTAATCGTTGTATGCAGACTCTATTTCTATCGGCGACGAGGACGAGCTGGTCTACCCTCTTTAGTCGGCTATTCATCTCCCACCTCGACATCGCGCAAGCCCACCCTACGACCTAATAATAACCCGATATCTTCAATCCGATAGGCCAAAGTACTTTATTTGGTAAATTTGACGTGCTCTGTGTCCCCAATGCATGTCGCGTTATTTGGCAAAATGCTTCTAACCAAACAACCGAAACTGAATTCATTATTCAGGTTAACTCTATTCCCTCACACATCGCACAATGCGCCACTCTGTGATACGCCTAGCTAAATCAGTGTCAACGAAGCCCTTGAATCTTCAAGAGGCCAGCGCCACGCTCTTTCCTCCTATTCCGTGAGTCTGCATCACCCATCTCAGCATTTTCTCTCAAGTATCTCTCACCCAGCCTTTATCGTCGGTTACTCCGAGCGCACCGCTCATTACCGAAGGAAATGCGAAGTCTAGGAGACGACTACGTCAAAGCTGGTCCGTATTTCTCTTAAACACCGCTACAGAAGTCCCTCAAACTCTACTTCCAAGAATTTCGTCGGCACCAAGAAGTGACAAATCCCGTACACATCATTGGTTTCTTGTCGCAGTGGAAGGTCTATCTAGACCAACTACCTCGAGGTCCGGATGCGAAGAACTTTGCTGGGAAGAGGTTAGATCCCACGGTGTTCGAGAAGGTGAGTCCTACCGCCTACCGGTCTACCCCGACTGACGACTCACGATGTCATCATTATTTAGATGTCGTCAGAGCAGCTCGGGCAACTTTATGAACTTATGCACGCTACAAAAGATGTATGGAAACCAATATCAGACAAACAGCCGTAACTGGATTATATTTAGGTGTTTTCTGTATGAAAGATATACGAACGACATGATCGGTTGATTTCCTTTGAGACTAAACTTCTTCCAGAACTTCCGAATCGCTTTGCTGCTCCCTGACATACGCGAAACAGGTCAGCCGGTACTCGCCGTCTTCGACATCCTCCCATCGGTTTCTCATGTCGTCACACATCACATGGCATGAGCTAACGTCCACATGCGCTCATGTCTGTTCCAAGGTCCTTATAAGAGTCTCCAATGGAAGCCCTCGTCCTATATTTCCCTCATCGTTATCGTCATCATGCCCGAAACATCTGCAGTGAGTGGTCACAAGCATGCGTCATCGGTGTCATGGCCTCACGTGAGAGTTCCCAGACTGTACCATCTAACAACTCTCCCTACTCGGACCTTCCATCAATCAGCTCGAAGCTCTTCGAGGCAAAGGCCCGGAAAGGTTCCCCCCGTCCTTCATTAACCCTTTTTGCACTTTTGTAACCATTCTGCATGATCAGGTTACACATTCGACCAGATTGCAAAAGCCTTGGGCAAGGATGAAGTCTGGGTAGCAGCTGCGTTCTATGGACAAGTGTGTCATTGTGGCCGCCTTCCAGGATATTTTCTGAACCTCGAGCAGGCGAAATTTAGTACGGAGGAACTGAAGAAGTTGTCGGAGGTATTGGACATTTCAACTGAAGCATCGCTCGCCGCGCTGGGGAACCACTGGTGGCCCAACCGTGGTTTAGGGCCCATGCCACCCACTGACCCTGTCATCTATCGCCTATACGAGGCACGTCATCAATACATTTTTGTCAACTATGGAGTTGTTATCTTTACGTCACTCGCAGGGTGTCCTCGTCTACGGCCATGCGATCAAGGTACTTTTTCCTTCTTTCTCTCCAAATCTCAGTGTTTTCTCACAGTACCTACCAATAGGCTGTCATCCATGAGAAGGTTCCCGCCACGCCCTTCCTTCCCTTGAGGTGTACTGATAAACGCTTTAGTTTGGCGACGGCATCATGTCGATGATAGACTGCACGGTCAACATTCAGAAAAAGCCAGACCCGAAAGGTGACCGCGTGGTGCTCACTTTTGAGTGCGTTGGTGTTTCGACATTCATGACGTTGAGTTTTAACGACATCGATAGCGGAAAGTTTTTGCCCTACAAGACCTGGTGAAATGATGCTCGTGGTTAAATGTGTTTATTTGTGTATTCTCCTCAATTGTATAGTTTCCGACTGGCTCTTCTGGGCTTACGCTTGCAACAATAATAACTGTCTGATCAGCTATGTTCGGTTGACAGTTTGGCTCTTTCGCGCCACTTACCTGGTATCCGTGACAGTATTTCGTAGTGCCACTCGTGGCACCAACAGTTTGCGTTATCAGCTGTTAGACATAACAGGATATGGCGATCATTTATATGAACCATGATATCAGAGTACAAGGTGATTTTCGTTTTTCTGATTTTGGCGAGCACTTGGATGATGTCTAAGGAAGGGATGCTACATAGCCTGAGATCTGAGATCTATCAAGATCTTTGGCGCCCTTGAAGTATCAAGTTGACCTATGTTGGCTTTCTGCTGGTACGCTTTGGATCGAGGCTACTATAACGTCGACGGGCCAATTTCAACCACCCACCTTTGAATTGTCATGTCAAAACCTTTTCGGCGTCATTTCTTCAGCAAGACTATTGGCGGCGAACATGTGGCGAACAACTCCATTACCCTTCCCCCATTCCCAGTATCAGCATCCACTGCCTACTTACTTACTAGTAAGCTCCACTCATCGACCGACCTTCTTTTGTCATGTGGTGAAGCAGTGAGAAGTACATGAGATCTCCCATTCTTATGGCTATTCTGGGTTGCAGAAAAAGATGACCCCTCCAGAGTGCTTGCTTCCCACAACAAACGGGAAGAATTTACTCGTCAACATGAATGTATAGTCTGCTTGGGAGAGGCCTTGTTCATATATACCTCTGTCGCAACACAGGAGCTCGCATGATCTCTAGCACCCCGTATTGTCCGTCACAATAGCATATTCGAATTGACTCGGGTGCAGTGGACCAGTCCATCCTTTCGGTATCTAGGTTCGACTCAAGCCAAAAATACAGGCGTCCTCGTAAATCAGTCTCCTTTTGGGCAACCCTGGCTCTGTGATTGCTGGGTTTTATATCCCACATATGTATCTCGTTGGCTCGTTTGACGGCGAACACGCTATTTCTAGCGGAACTCGCCAACAACACGGCATACCCTTGGATATCCGGAGGATCCTTGCCATCTGGAATGCAAAGCCTGCTGAATGGAATATAGCGGTGACCGTCTGTCAACTGTTAGCCGTAGGCTTCCCTTTTCTCTAAATTCACTCCTATGTTGCTCTTACAAATCAATTCATACCAAAGCTTGTGAGTACACTCGTCATTTGGCCCGCCTGGGTGATTTTCGATAAACATCGCTGGGCTCATGTCCGTCATGATGACTTTTACCAGCACCAACCGGTATGCTAGCGATTTATTACTGAACTTTGATAGACTTCCCACTCACAGTCTTTTATCTTCTTATAGGCGTTTGTGGTTGCTCAAGACATCGTAGTAACAGAGGTCATAGGCAGTCAAAACTACGTAGATAGTTTACTTGGAGCTTTGAACGAGAGCGTCCTTTTTTGTCTACATCGTTCATTGCTTTTGTTTTACGGTAGGCACTCAGCGCATCAACCAGAATCAGGTCGAGCAAAAATGACTATCATACAAGGCGACATCTCAAGGTATGAGCAAGCTTGGCAGATTGTTGATTTCGCCTTGCACTTCGTTCCAATAAGCTCTTTAACTTCAGCGTTGTACAACACGTAGATAAGAGCAGTGCTCATAAGCATTTCGGTGGGGTTCTTCGTTTCTGCGCATATCCCAACCGTTTTAAATTTTACATACCTGCTTCCAGGTGATGTATCCGGTATCCGGCATCCAAGTGGCTCGTATGTGGTGATCTGAATCCATGAAACTGCAAGCACCTAACTCTCCCACACTTGAACGCTATATTCAATTGCTCATGCTGGATATTTACGATCCCAACTCTTTGCTTGTTCTTCGCACAAGGATGATCCATCTAATCTAAGAGAGATAAGATTTTTGATTCTTGGAAAGGTTTCTTTGACTTGAACCCTTGCCGTTTGTCTCGTTCTTTCCCCTATGTGAATGATAACGTTCTGTTTGTCTCCTTTGATCACATTGAGTGTTCAGAGGCATGCCAATGTGTTGCGCCTCGTGCCTCTGTTTCTCAGCCTCTCAAGGCACAACCAAAGGGAATACTCGCTTGAAGTTACGCATCTCCGAGCCTCTGGCGACAAAGCAGCTATTGCGAAGGTGTCAAAGACCATTATGGTCCTCTCGATGGAGTAGTCTTCTCTCAATCATTGTTGTAGATATGTATGTATATATATATGCGAGAAGGCTGCGTTTGGACAGTCATATCCCCCACTCAATACCCTGTCCAGGCTGTTGATCAGTCGTGCTCCTTCACGCTTCCGGTCTCTTCTCTTACGATCTCTAATTTTCTAACGACACGGCCTAGTGCCAACATGAACTCCTATCTAATGGTAAGCTTCTTCTGCATCTTGACAGAGGCATGTCTAACTGAACGAGCACGATAGACTAATACCATGGATGCCTTTAATACCCTGGATCCCATGCACGACCCCTTCATGGCCGCGCTTTCGACCATAGACCCAACAACCACATTCTTTGACCCATTTGCACCAATTCCCTCTTGGCCATGGACACTCGGCCCAAAGCTCCACGACCCGAAATGGGATGAGCCATCGCTCCAGCTAACGCAGACACAACTTGATGTGTTCAAGCGCGAGCTCGCAAGTCCTGTTCCCTCGCCGGCCCTTTTCCTGTTCGAGATTGAGGTAGACACGACGAATTATGAGCCCTGCTATGACGAGTTCAGGGAAACAAAGCTTTCCGTTGTGAAGGAGCTCTCCGAACAAGTGAAGGCAATAGTGCGTTTATCCTTTCTGGGAAGTTGATGTGACCTTATCTCACCAATTCTATCAGCCTGCCATAGAAGAACCTTTGCGCGAGTCATCTTCAGAAGTCGCCCTGTCTGTTGATCCGCTAGGCACACTCTTTGAAGGCGCCTATACCCTTCCCGATAATTTCCTTGATGACTTATACCAGGAAATGAACCTTCCTTTCGACAGTTACGTCGCCTCACCTTGCCCCTCGCTCTCGACTTCGTCTTCCCCGTCAAATGCGAGCACTATCTCGGTCGTCTCCCCACCCAGCTCCACATTCGCATTCTCGTCTTCGACAATAACAGAGCCAAAAGCCTCCACTTCCTGGCTAGATGCTTGGGATCTGAAATCTGTCGATGATAACCTTAAGGATGATGGTTATCAACCTTTTGAGGCCAGCTATGCATACCCCCAGACGCCTCTGCGTAAAAACGCATTCAAAACGCAATCAGAGCGGCCTCAGCAGCTCCAGAGACAGTTCAGCCTTTCGGCTAAGGGGTTCCCGGAGACTCCTACGAAGCCTAAAAGGAAAGCAGCTCCTCTGGTACGATTTTATTTCATATTCTACATCGAATTGATACTGACCCTCAGTTTTCTTTAGGCCTGCGAGAGTAAGCGACAAAAATTGGATCCCGACGTCGTTTGCCGTGTCTACGGGTGCCGCCACATTGCGAAGACACGCTTTGAGTGCCAGAAACACCGGGAAACCCACTTCCCTGGCCGCTTCAAATGTCCCCACCCCTCCTGCCAAAAGGTCTTCGTCCGTAGCTCATCTCTTGCCCGTCATCTGAAGCGTCCGCGCAATGCGCAATGCATGTCTTATGCGGGTGCTCAACAGGATTGGGGCGTAGGACTCAAAGATTTTTCACTGCATCCGCCGAAGTGGGAAGAACCTGGTTTCCTCGACGATATCTCTGAAGAATGATTCCGTTTTCTCATCTACCCCAATTCTTTGTAGCCTATAGTTATAATTGTACGTGCCTCACCCATCTCTGCTTGACTCTTTTCGGTATAAAAGCCCGTAATTCCAGTTGTATATATATCGCTAACTGCGCATAAGAACTCGACCATGTACTTATACATAAAATTTATCTTGACAATCATAATATTTCTTTCCATGCCTTTCTGGATGGCTAACGTAGACTTTGAGGACCGATCACTACTGCTTGTGACCGTTATGACTGAAGACTGAAGAGGACCAACCCTGACTGATCCTGCCACATACACAAACAACTTTTGCCCAAAATTATGCCTTCTTGCTTTCATCTCCTTGTTTATGGTTTCTCCTTCTTCCCTCTCTACTACCGTTGAGAGGCTGACACTCTCGAGCTCTTCATGTTCTTCTTCTTCGAATTCATCTGGCTCAGGCTTGTGTTCTTCAGACTCGCAAACCCGATTACTCGCCTCCTGTTTCACCCATTGAGAAACCTAGAAAGCTTTCCTGTGACTTTACAAACCCAAGCGTTGCAACTTCATGCCCTTAGCCACGATTCACTGGCAAAGTATTCCTCGATCGAACTCTTGCCGGCAGACAACCGATTTGCTCAACGTCGGTCATAATGTGGGCTATGATTCTGCAAGCAAAGGTGGCTAGAGATGGAAGCATTGGCAGAAAGGTTGAAGCGTGTTCCTCGAAATAATGGGACTGTGAGTCGCCGCCCTGGCTTCCGTGCGGTGTATACCTTGTCGTCCAGTGGCAGTTTGAAAGAGGTCAACTCCTATCTGTAATCGTTTTATTCCACTTCACTCGCAGTATTTAAGCCTACAGTCACCTGCGCTTCCTGATCAAGATAGTCCTGTTCTTCAACTCAAAAAGCCTCGCGTACGGCCCACTGTTGTTCTGGACTCATCTCCTGTCTTCCTGCCAAGCCCTGTTGAATGGTCTGCGGTACGAACTCAAAAGGTTTCGAAGCTTCAGGCACACACCCCGGTTTAAGGACAGAGAAACCGAACTTTTGACTGAACTCGTTAGTGGAGCTCACCATACTTTACAGGGAGATGATTCTACCAGTGACACAAACAAGCCGCCAGAAACGTCGAACCTGCATCGAAGTAAAGTATTAAGCGCCTTAAGAACGAGAAAGGCTCTCAAAGGCTTCCAGCGGATCGAACTCTGGTCGCCTTCTGTGTGATCACATCCAAAGCATTCAGAGAGGACTCGTAGAGTAGTAGTCTTCATTGACCCTCGTCCCCCCAATTGAAGGCGCAAGAGAACGCAGAAAACTTTGACCTCTCGCTGTGTACCTCAGGTGACAACGCGGTTCTCAGATCATAATGTGGGACTAGGTATTCTTCCTAGGACGAAGGGGGTCTTCAGACATACCAGCAACCCAAGTGCCGATTGTATGACATTCCCGAGCACATATAACCAAAGGTTCAACACAAAGACTTTTGCATGGGTCTTTTTATTCGAGCCCTGAGCCGATTTTTCCCGAACAACGGGAGCGTACCCACGTAGAGGGAGAATATGTTTGCCAGCTGGATTCCGAAATCTCTGTTTTTTTTTATCTTGCCCCGCAATGAGTCTGTCGCGCGACAATTTCTTGTTACCTTACCCCCAGCCTACCCCCATAAATGAGCTTTATGTCTCGAAGGGTTGTCACGGATGCCAACACAGGCCCTGTATTTGTCTGCTATCTATAAATCAAATACATAAACCTCCAAGCTATGTGAGGCTCCTCCCACCAAAGTGAAGATTCATCCGAAGGACGTTGGGATTCTTGTCACTTATGTTCTCGGGAAGGGGGGGTTCTGAGTATCTCATAAATCAACGTTAACCCAGACATGTAATCAACGAGCCAACAATTGGTCGTGATTGAAATGATTCTGCAGTTGTCCATTTGCTCGTCATAACCGGATATTGTACATGATGGATTCATGGGGTACCGAGTTTGATAGTGTACTCACAATACATACCGCTCATCTGAGTTTTATCTCCTTGTCACTATCTCCACGATTCTTATATCACCTTTGAAATTCATCCAATACATTTGCCGAATTGATGAAGTCCGTCTTTTCCAGGTCCCAATCTGCACAACCCTTTCAGCTTTA
>JABCKO010007978.1:0-37500 GCA_018855915.1 Tephrocybe sp. NHM501043
CTCAAAATCAAAACACGAGCTTCTTTACTATTTCAAGTAAAATTCGATCAATCGGTTCTGTTTGAATCTGTTAAAACATTTAGAATGTTAAAACGCGCTAAAGATCACTAAGGAGAGTTAAGCGTCGGCAAAGTATTGGCTACGAGCTTACAGATGAATGCGACGAGGTGGACTAGGTGTCGTATTCAAAGGAAGGCCACGAAGCACCACATGACAAAAGAGATGGTGAGAGGTGGTATCAGAAGAGGCAAGCATGTGTTTCAAGTCTTAGTCCTTGAGATAGGATCAGCTACATCCACTAACCAGTCATGCGGATCATGTAACAAGCGTGCGGTCGCGCCAGCAGAAACATAGCACTCAACGCACCAGTCTATGGCTTGAATCGTTAAACTGACTCGCCTTGACATCCTAACGTAGATTCTAAGCCAATCTCAATTGCCAAGTTGTACTTAGTGGCTTCACCATGGAAGAGCCGCGCATGAAAGTTTAACGTTCAGGAGGGGAAAAGAAGTTCAGGTTCAGGTTGAAGAACTGTTGGCGTCGGAATCAAATCCAGTAGCCCTAGGCACTTCCATTTTCCAAATCTTCCGAGAACACGGCAGCATGCTACATTGGGTTTTGTGATTCTGCCGCCTCTAAAGGGCCGAGCACGAAAAAACGAGGCATTTTGGACAAAAAACCGCGTTTATATGAAGTGTTGACTGGCTGCTGTGAAGCCTGAGTTAGAAAGGCGTTCAGGGGCGAGTGGAGATGTCGACGTTCGGAACAGAATCAAATCTTCAGAACTCAGTGACCGCCATGGTTGTTTATGTTCTGATGTAAAGCAAGTTTTAGACTGCTAGATTGCCCCTTTCTCAAATGTGATGCGTTCTCTTGCGACTGGGACATGGAACACCTTCACTTTGACGCTGTCTAGACAACCAAGCTTGTGTCATTTAGACAGAAAGCACTTGTGTTGGAAGAAAAGCCTCGCTCACTCGGGCTCAAACCCTCGACCTCCCTTGCCGCCGCGCAAGCCAGAGCGTATTCTCCCAACATTTCCTTATATATCATTTTCCTATTTTGGCCAAGCCACCCAAAACTCGATCAGTACTGTATAGAACCAGCGCAGCCACAGCTTTGCTGGTATATTAGGTAGATTACCATATTCGGAAGCCCTCAGTTCTTTATCGCGAACTGAGGGTACGTCTTCATCTTATATACAGATAAATTACTTATAAGTCTACATGTTAATGGTGTTAAAACAGAATGTTTTTATGAGACCAATGAAAGATCCAAGTCACTGATATCACATGTGGTGAACCTGGAGAGACAAGTGTGGTGGCGTATGTCTCTCTCAGACCCTAAGATTCTCTCCAGGTTTGGCAGAAATACAAATAAACTGATCAGGGGAATGGCTATCGTCACCCTAAAGATAGGTCAACCATTGCTATAACCCATTTACTGGTGCTGGATCTAAAATCATTGGTAGGAGTTCTTTATCATGAACTGAGGATAATTTACTTATAAGTCTACAACTTGCTGACAGATTTGACTTCTACTTTATTAAAGATTACTTTTACTGATTAACTCATAGATAATTTACTTATAAGTCTACAGGTTATGAACCCTGCTTGAGCATCCAAACCAAGACAAAAAATCACACAGACCATCAACACCCACACACTGCACCACAGAAAACACACAGACCACAACAGCACAAGCAGATAATCTACCATGTCACAGAACACCATTGGGGGAAACCCCCCTATATTCCCTGACAATTGCCAGTTCAATGGAATGAACTACATTGCCTTCAGAGATAGGGTGCTTATTGCAGCTAATCTACAAGGCGCTGACAGATACCTTGACAGATCTATTGAGAAACCAAACCAAGAAAAACCCCTCACATACAGTGGCACTACCACAACAACCCAAGGGTCCAAATGATGGGACAAAACCCCATCAATCCAAGAATGGCAAACCCAGAAAGCATGGACACTCACTCTCATGGTATACAACATGGAAAACCCTGTTGGACTCAGTTTCAATATGAGTGGCAGTGCAGCTGAAGCATGGTCAATGATGAAAGAGATGTATGCTACAGTATTGGATCTGGGTGCTGTCACAGCTGAGAACTCCCTCATGACCACAAAATACTCAAATGGGCATGACTTCCTCAATCACATGTCCAACCTTTGCTTAAAATGGTGTATCACAGTCAAAAGGGGTGCTGATATTAAGGACTCACAGTTTTGGGCCATCATCATAGCTTCCTTACCAGAATCCTGGAACTTCATTGTAGCACCACCCCCAGGCCACCAAGTCATTGGCTGAACTCATTGCAGGCTTGAATGCCCACTGGGAGAGGTTAAAAGAACAGGCTGGGGCACTTAAACCAAACACAACCATGATGGTCATTAAAGCCAATGCAAAGCCCAAGGTTACATACTCATATCCTAATTGCAGGAGGAATGGACACACCATTGAGAATTGCTACTGGCCTGGGGGAGGAAAGGAAGGAAAGTTCCCTCCACACTTTGGAAAAAGGTGTTTCAGCACAACCTCCATGAACACCAATAGGAATGTACCTACTGCAAACCTTGCTGATACCATGCCACACATAACCTATGCCCTTGAAGCAGATGTCCAATATGGACCAGCAGCAATTTACAATGACAAAAGGGAACCCCTTCAACAACTACCTATCCAACATGCAGATCTCACAGACTGCATATGCATTGCAGGCAGTGGGCACTGCAACAATGACCTATATGGACTCAGGCACAAGTGATCACTGTTTTGTAAATCATGAAGAGTTTGACACATACACTGAGTATAACTCACCACAACAGGGATATGCAGCCAATAAAGGGGGCATCTTTAGCATTCTGGGAGAAGGAACAGTCAAGAAGACTATCACTATAAATGGCCAGACCATGCACCTTATATTTGGGTCAGCATTACACACACCCAATCTTGCTGCAAACCTCATATCCATAGAATGATTCAACTTGCTGGGCTACATTGTCATG
Source organism: Tephrocybe sp. NHM501043 (assembly GCA_018855915.1). Lineage (NCBI taxonomy): Eukaryota > Fungi > Basidiomycota > Agaricomycetes > Agaricales > Lyophyllaceae > Tephrocybe > Tephrocybe sp. NHM501043. The sequence goes on from JABCKO010007978.1 coordinate 3,015, forward strand.
TTAAAAGGAGGGAAAGTCACTTTTATTGACCTAAAGGACTGGACCTTCTTAGTTGGGGAGAAGAGGGACAACATGTATGCCCTCCCCTTTTTGTGAACTGATGTCAACCCAGCATATGAGGCCAAAACTACCCCACAAGTCAGGGTGGCAAGCTCCCTGAATGTTCCTGAACATTCCCATACCCATTGAGACCTGGCACCATTGCCTGGAGTATGCAAGTATCACAACTATCTGAAGCATGGTCAAGGAGGAACTAGTTGATGGACTCTCACTCACCAGATTGCCAGATACCACTGGGAAATGTGAGGATTGCATTTATGGGAAACATACAACCTGACCCTTTGACAGCCAGGCTGAGAGGGTAGTCAATGCAAATGAGAAAGTTTACATAGACATGTGTGGACCAGGAAGCATTGCCTCACTTGGGGGAGTGAGGTATATAATGCTATTTACTGATCAGGATTGCTACAAGCATACTTTCCCACCTAGAAGTCAGCAGAAATCATGCTAGAAACACTGAAAACATACATCACCAAGGCTGAATGACAGACAAGCAATGGGTTAAGGCTAATTCAGGTTGACAATGGCCAAGAATGGTGCAATACCTTATGGACCTCCTTCCTTGGTGAAAAGGGTATTGTACTGGATAGAGTAGTGCCTTATGCACATGCCCAGAATGGGGTCATTGAGCATGCAATTTGTACTGTCACAGAGGGGATGAGGTGTCTGTTAGCAGATAGCAGGTTGCCAAAGAACCTCTGGGCTGAGGCAGCAATGACAGTTATCTATACCTACAACTGAATCCCACCATCAAGCAAACCTTGAATGATCCCTGATGAAAAATAGACAGGGAATAAGCAGGACATATAACACCTACATCCCTTTCAGTGTGCTGCATATGTGAGAATCCCTGAAGAACTCATTAAATTGAAGCTTGACCAGCAATCAGTGAAATATGTCATGATCAGGTATGCATCACATGGATACTGGCTATTTGACAGAGAATCCAGGGTTGTGGTTGTTAGCCATGATGTGATCTTTGAGGAGGGAAGTCAGCACTGAATTATTGACACCAATGAGATTAATGATATCTTCCTATCAACAAATGACCAAATCCCTATGACTGCACCTCCTGAGATTCTTAACACATGGAACAGGTTGCACCCCATGTAGATGATGCAGCAGAATGACCCAAACCCAGTGCCACACCACAAACTATCCATTGTTCCACCCACCTGATAAAACCAACTCCAGCAATCATCCAAGCACATGACACACTCAATGCAGAAGTTCAGGTGCACAAGGAGGGGGAGGAATGGGCAATGGGGGAAGCCTCAGACAAAATACCCCACCCACACACTTTCCTCATGAGCTTGAGAACTATGGATGCTGAGGATTACATAGTACAAATACCCTTCAACCATGAATTCAGTCAAATCATCAGCAGATGAAGGGCCTTTTTCAGATGTATATGCTATTGAGGCACCCCTTCCAAAGGACACCAAGAGGATTCTATCTACATCTCCTCAAAAGACTGCTCAGATTACCTGTGACTTTGAAAGGCTAACACTATTAAACTCTCAGAATGGGCACAACTTTCTGATGTATACTGTGTTCCCAAGCATGATTCCTTTTGCCAATGGGTGAGGGCCCATTATGTTGTTGAATAGTGCCAATACCATGTTCCCAAACATAAGTTGCCTTGCCTGGACAACCATGAGTATCTTGTAGTGAAATTCTCAATATCCAGAGGAGCTCACTTTGTCTGCCTTGAATGACAAGGGAGAGACTATCTAATTGGGGAACCAAACAATCTTGTTATGACCTTGAAAGGCTGGCCAGAAAGCTACCTTGTAAGCCAATGAGAGTCCCAACAGTTTCAGTCAAAGGACCATCCACCAGACCTTCTCAATGTACTCCTTGCCACACAATTGGTCCATGAGACTCCCCCAAACAAATATATCAGCAGATCAAGCCACTGGCTTGCTGTGCTCTTCTAATGTGCTCTTAATGGAAATTCAAGACAAACAGAGAATAGAGAATGCATCCATTAGAAATATGGATATTCAAAATGGAAAATTGGCTGACTGTGCAAGTCAAGTTCAATAGATCAACACAATATTTTTGCAGACATTCAATACTTTTGTGGCAATATTGATGAGGCAAGATGGAACATGGTGAGCCATAGATTCATTTAGATTGAAGTGCCCAGATACTGATGTGTAATGTGATCCCCCCCAAAATAGAGCTCTTCCAATAAACTGCTGAAGGATCATAGTGAGAGGAAACCAAGAACTTAACCAAGACTTAATTAATTCAATTCAAAAAGAAACTTCATCAGATACTAATACCTGAATATGCCCTTACATCCATTACATTAGCATTAACAATACTTAGAATTTTAAAGACAACAACCATTTACAAAAATTAGATGTTGAACCATAAAGAAATCATCCAATGAAATCCAGACTACAGTGGTTACTGGTCACCAGAACAGAATTCGATTTGTTGACACATTGTTTGCCTGCATGTGTGCATCAGTAAAATGGTAGGGTTATTTTTGGCATCTTTTTCTCTATAAACACCTCTTTGTCTTTGTTGCATTGTCTCTCACTTTCTTCATCTTTAAAGAGATTTCTCCTGGCATCTTCATCTTTTGCAACACATCTCTCTGATCTTTGCTTAGAAGTACATTCTTAATACGAGTTCTCCCTTAATGTGCCTCCAAAAATAACTATTGTTGTCAATTTGATTGAAATTTCATATATATTTGAACTCTTATAATCAATTGAACTACTAGAAAGCTATCTCATATGAGTGGTGGTTAATATATTTATTGACAGAGAATTCTCAAAATGCATCCAGGCTATCACTGTAAAGCAGCTGCCTAGGTACATGATCTGCACCTGCTCAATCAATCAGGTGGGCTCCTCACAGAATATTGTCAATGTGGATCACAGATATAATGTGGTCCCCATTGCATTGACAATCTGGTTTGACTATCCACATCCTTGTCTCAGGACAAGGCTTATCTGCAATGTTCAAAAACCAAATCACTAGTGCATATGGGTACTTTTTCCTCTTGTGTGTGATTTCAAAGAATAGATGAACCCTTGCTACATGTAGCCCCCTAAACCCATGTCTGTTCTCATCCTGTTTGACATAAACACAATCATAATGCACAGGGCCATTTCTCCACAAAGGCACAGCCTGAATCCTCTCACAAAACATTCCCTGAAGACCTGATATGTTGCTTGGTGCATAAAAGGTTGTGGCAGATGGGTAAACATGAATTCTACAAATGGGAGGTGGATACTGGTCAATGGGAACATCAACCAGAGGGATCTCAAGATTGGGATGTGCATCCTCATATAGGAATTGTGAGATGTGATCTGGGAGGGAGGGTAAATTGTAATGCTCAGCAAGGCCCTCAGCATCAAATGGGATTAGAGTGACTTATGAAAGTTCAGGTCAGAGTAGAAGATTGAAAGAGTGATAGCAGTGTAAACTCACCTGGTTTCCTTGCTAATGTGACCTCACCCCATATATCTTGACCTTCCACAGCACCACCATCATCATCTTCTCTGGAGTTATCTATTACAGCAGGGGTTTGTTCAACATCAGAAGGAAAGAGCAAATTTTTGAGCATTCCTCATGCAGTAAAATCAACACATGGGGCTGCAAGCTTGTCTAGGCATTGATTGACAAGAAGCATTTAACCTAAGGCTTTGTACTGACTGGATTAATGCCAAGGCTTCTTGAAAGCTCAAATATGAGATAGATGAACACAGCCTGTTTGGGGCTCTGAACTCCTGTATGAGATGTTGATAATGTGACAGAGAATGTTGACATGGGAGGGAGAAGCTATTGGGCTGTATACCAGCTTCCTAGAAGATGACACATGCCTGGTGAAATATTAATGTTTGAGAGATTGTTTTCATTGAGAATGGATCACCGAGCCAGGTAACAAAACTCTAAGAAGTATCTCAGAGCCTTGATCATTTGTGGTAGGACATGCCCCAAAATTTGGTAGATAGACTTATTGACTGTCAATGGTACAAATGAATTTGAATGATAGGAGTTGCACCTTCATTAGAGCCTTAGAATCATTGCCCATCCACTGCTTGAAGCCTCTACCCTCAGGAAACCTTTGTAGGCCAGGGAAGGGAGGCACAGCAGCAATTTAGCAATTGATATCAGCAATGATTTGGGCAGCTTTGGTAGGTGTATGTACAAGCATCAGATAGTTATTGATCCAGATTACCAGATGGTCCTTGAATGTACCCTTAATAATCTGGTGGAGTAGGTCTGGTACAAGGAGTTCATGTATGTCAGTACATGGGAACAAGTGTGTAAAAGGCTATAAAGGTAACAAAGTCAATACATGTATCAAAAGAGAGTTAGATGATGCACAAGGATATCTGACACAATACTATAATCATCCCACAATGCCTTCACTACTAATGTCTCAAATAAAGATTCTGTCAATTTTTGAGAATGCTGACCATTAGGACCCTGAAGTGACTTGTGAAAAACATTGCATCTGAATTTGCACAATTCATTTGTATCTGTATGCTCAGCATCAGCTTGTATAGTGCATCAGCTGTCTATCCCACGTTAAAGTCAGCAAACATACTCTTTGGGATAGCAAGAAAGGCTACTAGAGTCAGCCCATTGCAGTGTGCTCATTGCACATTGTTGTGAATGAGGCCATTAGAAATATAGAATGGATAATATTCAGTGTGGCCAGTCATAACAGAGACTGTGGTCTTGTTGCTGCCCATGATAACAGGACAGAATGTGGAGCCATGAAAGGTGGGGTTTTCTGCAAGAATGTCCTTTGATTAAGTCAGAATCAGTCACTTTTATTACATCAATAGATATACCACCTGGTGCCAAGACCAATAACCTGACATGAAGTCTTGAAAGCATCATTTATTCTTATTGTCAAAGATGTGCTTGGGAGCCACATCAATCTCCCTGTTGAAGTCTGGATTCCCAAGCTGGTTTTGTAGCACAAGCTGCAGATCATGATACCAGACATTGTACCCTTTGATTTTCCATGGGGAAACTTCTGCATCATTGTCATGTATATTGCCATTGTAATAGACCTTGAAAGATTGCCAAGGTGCACCTCCAATAGGCATTGAATTGATAATATCATGCATGTGCTGTGTTGATTGAAAAGGAGGATCTTGATCTGTGTGTTGTGCAGCCCAAATTTGCATCAAATTGTTGAGAATTGATGTGGACATTCTTCTCAGTAAAATAGGAGATCAGCAACCTCAAATTAATATCAATTGGCATAAGGTGCAAAGTTGGTATTGGGGGGGAAGTCCCAGAGCAGTGGTGGAGAATTTTGGGGAAGTAATTGTCCATCTGAATCACATGGAAAACCTATGATAAGCAAGAGAATGAGTGCCAGTGTGTAAAATAACTTCACAAAAACAAATTTACCATTGATTTGAGGATGGTATTCCACTTGCTCATGTGAGTTGAACTCTGCCTCAGGTTCTGGGTGATCTGGATCTGGCAGATCAAGATCTGCTTCTGGCAAATGTGGAGATAAATGTTGAGGAGGAGGAGGATCTGCAGCAAGATCTTCTACCAGAGTGGGCATTAGTTGTTGATGAGTTCTTGTTGAGAGTGTGGCATGTTTTGCCAAGTAATGTTTTATAGCACCTGTAGTTGTAGAAAACAGGTGAGATCATGTCTGTACACAGTAGTGAATGTTTCTCACCCTGAAACTTGTCAGATTGAAGGTGACAAAGACCTTGTGCATTGGATTGTGGCTGATCAAATCAGTGAAATAATTTTCACCTTCCAAAGAAGAACAAACACATATGATCTCTTTCTTATATCTACCATAAATAGAAGAATCACTCAACAGCTTCCACCTGGCCTGACAACACAAGCTGGTAACAAGACTACTTGTCCAGCAGCAGTTATTGGTCTTGCTCTAAACCCACAAGGTTCACACAAAGAAGTTTAGAAGAAGCATGAGATTGCTGAGCAGGAGAAAAAGAACAAAGAGAATGCAGACGCTACTGTAAAATTGCATGCTGCTGAGATTAAGGACTGCCTCTATCATGAGGATATGGAAAGGGAAAGTACAGCTAACCACCCCCCCCCCCTATTTTCCATTCCTTGCCCTTTAGACTGCCTGCCACCATGCTCAACAGTCTCAAGAGTTCTTCTCAAAAGCATAGCAATTCTTACCTTATAGTTTTACTGTTCTGCTGGCTTACATGTTCTACACACAGGATCTGCCTACGAGCATGCTGTGGTCACAAACAATGGATCTGAAAGTGGCTCAGAAGACAGAAATCAGGAGTATCTGCCTCCACCAGTCCCAGAAGATGAAGAAAGCAATGATCCAGCAGATGAAGAAGAGACTCAAGTTCAAGACTGTCCATCTTAGCAAGGTCAAAAGTGGAAGCCTCATTGTGATAATATATCTGCATTAAGAACAACATCAGCTGCCACCACAAGCAGTGAAAAGTAAAAAGCTGAGTGCATCATGGTCTGTACCTCCCAAATTATGCCTTGATAATAGTTGCCCTTTACTTCAGCTCCTTGCCAACAATCCCTGGTCAATTGAAGTCATCCAAGAAGAGGAAAGGCAGCACAAGACCAAGGCAGCATTTGATCAACAGTGGCTTGAGACAATTAAAGCATGAACCACCAGAGAAGTTGCAGCTTCTACAGCCAAGGCAGGATAGGACAATGACTCACTTGTGGCAATAGGTGGCCTTGTTTTGGATGATGAGGATGACAAGGTAGAGAAGAAGGCTGTTAAAGCAGCACCAAAGGAAGCTGTGAAGAAGGCCCCAGTGGTGCATCTCTGATTTTCTGCTTGCTACTCTACTCATATATTATAAAACCCATAGTCAAAACCATTCATAAAAAGCATAATGTGACAAAGACTGTGTTGCACAGGGGCAGCAAAAAATGGACCCTTCAAAACTTGCCTCCTAAGATGTCTGCAGCCTTCACCAATGAGGTTGTTCCTCTGACCAAGCAAAAGGTTAGTACTCTTGCCCCTTAGGCTAACTTAACATCAGCCATGTTCAGGTAATTGTGGATATGGTCTATGGTCAGGAAAAATACACAGTTGAAGGCAGCAATGTCTGGAATGGTTTAGTAAGTCTTGGTACTTAGGCCATTAACTCCTCTTCCAAATGAATGATCCTCTGTTTCAGATCTCTTACCACCTTCAAAGTTGGCACAATGGCTTTGCAATGGCAGCATGCAATGCAGTTGACTCCTATTTATGTGATCCAGAGCATCAAGAGGTGTTGAGTACTGCTGAGGCTCAACTCAATGCAGTCAACTGGTGGCTTGATTGGCAAGGCCCAAAGAGCAAAGAAATGGCACCATACCAGTTCAAGGAATGTTAGAATGGCTCTTTTGGATGACAGAAATGGGTATGTCACAATCATCTCCCTATACATGACTTATAGTCAACTTTTAGGGCTTCTGTGAATTGGCTTTCATTGTACATACCTTTGCAACTGCACATCTTGATTTTATCTCTCCACCTAACCATAGAAACCCCAATGAAGAGATGTCAATTGGGGCTCTCATTCTTGTGCTACAGGTGGTATGTCTTGTAGTCAAAACTGAACTGTATCTTATCGTTCTCATGCTGACACATCTATTCAGGTTGAGCACACACTCAAGCAGTACATAAAAGATGGAACTTGCTAGGTTGACTCAACCCAATTTGGTGATTTCTCATTTAATAGTTATAGTGATCTTCACATGCAAGAAAGGAATCAGAGAGGCAAGGTGGTAGACAATCTCAACCCCTGAGCATCATGTTACATAGCCTCTGTTCAGAACTTCAATCACATCAAACACTGGAAGCCCATTCTGCAGGAGGCAACCTTGATTATTCTTGGTCTTATAAAGGGTTGCTGCTACTGCAAGTCTTGAAGCTCTTCTTGTACCAGCACTGATCCTGACTCAATGCCCAAAATAAAAGAGTTTGTCATTCTATCAGATAGCTCTTTTTTGGATAGTGAGGATGATGATTTGGAGCCTGAAGGGCTGATAGGTGTGTACAGTATTGCTGTTCTTAATGGCAACTGCACCTTACAATTCCTATCAACAGATGACAAGGGAGAAGCAGCAGAAGCAGCAGAAAAAATGAACAATGGCACTTTCAGATCAACTGTTGCCCCTGCCAATTCCTCAAACAGTGTATTCCATGGCATGTTCTGAAGTTATCTCTGTTTACTCATGCAACAATACCAACAGAATAAGTTAGTCGTACATCCTAGTAGGGCTCATTTGTTATCAGGACTTGTTGTTGTACAATAAATCAAAATTTTTCCTGCTGCCCAACAAATTTGTGATTGTCAGAGTAGTCTCCATGAGACTATCCATGTCTCTGAGAGAATTGACAGGTCTCTACAATGGTCTTGGAGAGACACTCCAAAAGAAATCCCACGTCTTTCAAAGACACACATTCTCTAGGAAAAAGTGTACTGGGAATTGTGGAGATGTCAGGTCTTCCATGTCTCTGGCATCTTTGAGATTTTTGAAATCTTTACAAAGACATCAAAGATCTCAAAGACAACCCTGCCCTTTTACTGATGTGGAACATTCACATTCAGTTTAACAGTCTCAGTGCACACATTCTTCATTTATCAGATGCATGGATAGTCTTTGTTGTCATTGACTCACAAGACAAAGGAAAGGACACAATAAGTACAAAAATCTTGAACAATAACATTACCTTCCTGGACAATAATGGCTTGATCAAGTGAGTGGATCATTTTTTTGTTATAATATTCATTAGACACACATTTTTAACCTGGTACAACAGAAGCTATACATCTTGGACCAATTTCTAGACTTGGGGAAAATATATTGGCCATTCAATATATCAGCCATAAAAACAATGCATCTATCTCACAGCAGAATTCCACCTTCATCATCAGGAATTGCCTGTTCACCTTGCCATGTGAGCAAACTTGTGTGGTCTTGACTTCAGCATTTGAAATCAGCTTTCACATTATGTGACTCCTTGATAGGCCATACTTGCACATTTTTGCACAGCATCTCCTGTCAGAATTGGTGGTCTTGGAATTGCAATATGATGGTGTTAGTTGAATACAGGAGTATCCCAGTGCAGACCACAAGTTTCCAAGTACAGTTAGTTGTATAGATGACTGAGGATTGTGCTCATGAGTACTATTTAGATGACTCATGTATCATCTAGAGTGTTCTGTTTCCACCAAATTTACTCATAATACATTGGCCTGATTAAATGCCTTGCAAAGTTCTGTATTTCATGCCTTGCCTAAGATGATAAAGTCACTAGCTCTGCATACATACCCTTCTTATCCAAATGACTTGAAGCTTTCTTTTGAATAAAGTCGGCATGACTACAGCTTAAGATGGCAATCCATTTCTTTTGTACCATGCACAATGATGCCCAAAGAGCAGAGGATGCTTGAAATAACTGGCCATTCTTTAGTCTTGAGATCTCTGACAGCATCCTTGTTTCTCCACTACAGTACATTGAAGTCAATAGTTCTTGAAAAAATTGCTCCTAGAAAACAATTGAAACTGTGGATGCAGCCAATTATAGATGATTCTGATATAATATGGCGTGCATGGACAATCTCAAGAGAAAAAAGATTGGGCTTGCATGCCTTGTGGGTGTTATGTGCAGCTTTCTCTGGTATGTTGCTGTCCTTGTCCTGGTATAAATTACACTTGATGTTAACACCAGCCACAACCACTGCAATCCTAATTTATACCACTTGTCATAATCTTTAACACAGTTGGGGTGGGAGTGGTGCCTCTTCTCAATGTGGCACATCCTGTTGCTGTTGTTCAAATCTGTCATGATATATTGTGCTAGAGAGGTATACTTTATAAACACTCAATTGCATCTGATGATAGCTCTTACAGCTTATATGCAATCTCCTGCAATAATTACTAATTACTTCTAGATATGCAAATATAATCCCCCATATGATATCCCAATGCCTCTTCATTACCATCTTGGCAAGGAGAATTGGATGCTTATGACTGACTCTGTGGTCCAGCTAAAACAGAATCATTAGAAAATCTATCCAGTCATAGTCATTGCTGTTATCCATGGGCCCTCTAGAACAAGAGCAAGACTCAATCAATGATTCAATTAAAGATGACATCAGAGGTACATGAGGAGGCATAGTTAACATGAAAGGAGAACAAAATTAGTGGATGGCATGCAGTAGGATCTCTAACATCCTGTCTACTATGATGACTCCCAGGTTCATCTGGTCATGACTGTTAGCTTTGATTGCACCAACTCACTGTGATTTCAAATATTCAAGGATTGAAAACAATTAGCTTGAATTTGCAAGCACAATTTTAGCTGAATACTCAAGGAAGCATCTGTCCTCAGGCTATTTCTTATATTTGGACTTTGTGCTTGTGCACAAATTGGTTGCAATGGGGCACCAGGTTTGAGTTTTGAGTTTCAAGTCTAAAAAAATGATAGCTGTAACTTGGATATCCTATTTCTGTGCTACATGCAACCTCCAGTGCACAGGATTTTTTCCCCAAGCTTCACATCCAGGCTAATCTTACAAGTCTGGATGAAATGTTTGATGCTGAGCTTATGTTTGAGAGTCCAAGGCTCTAAGCAAGCCTATCTAGAAAGTGGGTTGGTTTGTTGTTCTCAGCTTCAGGTGGCACTCAAGTCATTGACAGGTGTACTATGGATAAACTTGTTGCATAAAGAGGAAGTTCTACTTCCATGACTCTTACTGCCACATTGGCCCTACTATGACACCTGCAGAATGGAGGATAACTTAGTTCATTGCCAATCACATTCTGAAAATCTTCTTGATTCAAATTTTGTTGTGCTTGCTCTGCCTTAGTAAGCCATTTGCACTTTATCCTCTATGACAAGTATGCTCTGGCCTCTGACCAATGTACTTCTCTTTCTTTAGGAATCCTTACCCCACTCTCTGTTTTGATCATCCATTTGCTTATGATGTGTGGAGGCTAGATAAAGTCATGTTAAGAATTAACTTTTTCACTTTAATCCAAGCAATATTAACTCTGCTCACTTGATTCACTTGCATATAATTTATTTTCTTCACTTTGTTCTTGTATATGTTGTCTAAGTCACTCATACACATATTTTCAATAGGCAACAGGGAACCAGTGTGACAATGGTGTGAGCATGCAAAGACATAAATTTGCACATGCACGCTGATGATGCACACTGCTCACACACAGGTTTTGTGTAACAGGCTGAAGGGTTTGGTATTCTAAGATAAAGTTAAACTCATATATATATATAACTATACTATGCACAGAAACCTTAGCTATCTTCCCAAAACCAATTTCTGTGATAATTTCTTCAGTGATTCTCAATCAAATCAGAAGTCTGATCAAATTCTCATACTCCTTAACTTCTCTTTCTCAAGCTCTTATGGTCTATACTATGTTGGAATATGCAAGCTGACCATGCCAAGATGGTGCTCCACAGAATTATTGGTAAATGACTTCAATGTAAAGGTGGGTTCCAGCATTTTTGGAGGCCTCTGTCTGAATCACGTGTCCTTGCTTAGCACTCTTGATATGCCCTCTGTGCATATTATACACATTCTTGCAACTATCAAAGTCATATGCATCTGCAGTCCTCTGTGCTCTGTCCTATCTGGAGATCAGTTATTCTGATGCAATGCCATTGTTTATTTGGCAGAGGTTGTGCTTGGAAGGGTGTGATCAATAGTATTGCTCATCTGTACATGTTGTGTCTCACTTGTTCTTGGTCACAACATCAGTGAGCATCTTGCACTTGCTTGCTCCAAGCATTCACTAACATACCAGCTGCAGAGTATTCAAGCTATTTTGTGCTCCTCACTTAATTTCTTGCTCAATACTCTGTGCTGTAAGTGTTAAATACAGCCTTTCATCCATATCCAACTCTGACACAAACCTCATACTCAGGATTCAAGCCTCCATTGCTGTGTATTTTTATAATCATTGTAAGGCTTGAAATCTTTGGTTGATGCCTGTTTGTTAGTCAGATTTTAGGATTCTTACATTCCGAAGATTTTTATTCATTTTTTCGCAATCCCACCCACTTCTCCCAGAAGTTTATGCCTGTTTCCTTCATATGTACTTTTACATTTATTCTCTTGCTTATAGTATGTACTTGTAGCTCATGTTGTCACTGCATCCAAAATTAACCACTGGGGCTATATAGGCAGCCCATGTTGCACTATTTTCTCATTGAAATGTGTGTAACATTCACAGAGGTCACATGTTAAATGTATTTGATCTGTGCAGCTTGCCACAGTTTAACAGCTATCTTGTTGTACTTATATTGCTTGTTTTCCATGCATGTTCCCCATTTGTTTACAAAGATAATTAAATTGTCTCTATCCTGAGACTAAACTTCCTACATACTATGCCTCCCACATACTGTAAACTAATTTTATAATCTATGTGCTTCCACATGTTGGAATTCTAATTTTGACTTGCCTTTTCTCATATGATGGTTGCCTATCTCACATCATGTTCACCTTGACTTGCATCATTGTTCTTCATCATTGGATGTAAGTTCCTACATAAGCATGTAAGTGATTCAAATAGACACATAGGCTCATAAACAGCATTGTTGTTGGGAGCTGCTGACCCAAGTTAAGCCAAGTGAGAAAGGTAACTTTAATTCACTTGACCATACACATTTAACTTTCAAAGTCACTGGGCAACTGGAAGTGCTGAAAAGAAGGTCCATGTGGAACCAAGAGCTGCCAGCCATCTGGAGTTCCTGTGATGCCATATTCTGGAGGTTTATCAGATTTAAACAGCCAAAAAAGCCATTTGAACCTTTCTTGAGGGTTCTATTGAGCAGTGGCAACAATGAGTGACTGGAAAATAGTTGATCAGACAAAGAGAAAGGCCAGAAAAAAACTTCATAAATTCAGTCTCTGACTGCAGAAGCAAATGGAATGGCTAAACATATAACAGAGGCAGAGAGTACATATGACCAAATACAGAAGTATGTGGGCTATCATTTATGGAGTATTATAGATGCTAAAGTTGTTGCAGGTATATATTGACTACAGCACCACACATGCCCACTACACACATGATTCTAGAAGTTTTCACAAACCTGTGGGCAATAATGTCTTCCTTACAAAGCTCTTATTAACCTACAGGTATGCCATCTATTGCTACTCATGATAACATTTTCCTTATGAAGCTCTTATTGACCTACAGTCACCTATAACAATAGACTTGACATTTAATTCATTCTGCTTGTGCTATACCAGCTGCATTAGGTTATGGGCCCTGGCCCACAGACTCAATCAATGATTAAGATCTCTATTCTGTTACTGTATGCTCTGATATCTTCTAGGCTCATCATCCCACTACTCCTACAAACCTTGCTCTATGTGCTGCTCAATGCCACTGCCCTACATGGATGATCCTACAAGCTTCTCCACCTGATCCCCATTGCAAAAGCTAGATATCATTAAGTATGTCAAGTGGGGAGCAAGCCATGTATGGATGACTCATGTCCATAGGTGGTGCTTGCATTGTCAATGGAGAAGTTGCTCCATTTGTCAGAGACAGCTCTGATCTTGCATCAGTCATAGCTTGCAATGCCTTCCTGCTCTGCAGTAAAAGAGCTGCTGGTGAAATATATCAGTGGCTAGATGAAGGGAACAAAATGTATGTAGATGACATATGTGATCAACCAGCTGTGATGTGGAAAAGGCTCTGCAAAATTCACTCCAAGTCAGCCCCCAATGCACATTTCAACTCCCTCAGTGACCTGTTAAGCATCCAAAAACACAGTGATGAAAGCATGGTCAATCTTGCCATATGTGTTGAAGCAGCAATGAAGCATGCACAGACTCTTTGACCTCCCCCATTTATTTCACCAAATGGAGAAAGATCAGCAGCCTACACCATCAAGATACTGGACAAAGAACTCACTATCATGGCCATGCTATGAGCCCTCCCACATGACAAATGCAAAAACTTTGTGTCATCAATCCTCATGCTTGACAACCTCACCAAGGACATCATAAAGGAAGCCTTCCAAAACAAAGACAACCAGAACTATGTACATGCTTCAGAAGCTGCCAAGGAGACCACCACTGCTGCTCCACATGCAATTATGTTTCACCCAGAATCAAGACATAGCATTCATGGTGACTATCAATGGCTCCCTGACACCTTACATTGATGCAAGTACTGCTGAATGGCCACTCATCTCTGCATTGCATGCAAAGCACTCCCCTGCCATTGACCATGCACTGATTCATCATCACATGTGCCATCTGGGCAAGGACTGCCTTGAATTACTTATTAGTGACAACATGAGCATAGATCTGCAACTTACATCAGAAACACCTCTACCTCACATCTGCAAGTCCTGCCTCAAGGGCAAGCAGCATCACTTCCTCTTCAATCAAGCTGGAGACCATGCTAAAGGTGTTCTTGGGAGAATTTTCAGCAATGTTCATGGTCTGGAAAGGGTAGGAGCTCACCACATAAACCACCACTGGTGGGTAACCTTTGTACGATGCAACCAGATGGATGGAGGTGTCAGATATGTATCAAAAGAGCAAAAGAGCCAAACTTTCAAAGCCTTCAAGTTGTTTAAAGCATAGACTAAGTATCAGACAGGAGCTAAATAAAATGCCTGCATAATGATGGAGGTGGAGAATACATCTCAAACAAGTTCCTGGCATACTGCAAGAAAGAGGGTCTCAGGGTAGAATTCACCAATAGGGTGACACAGCAAAACAGGGCAGCTGAATGCCTTAACCACATGATCAAGGAAGCTGTCACGGCTATGCTGGCTGAGGCTAGGCTTCTAGAGAGCTTCTGGTCCCATACCCTGTGGGTTTATTGGCATGTTCATAACCGCTGTCCCACATCTGCCCTACCTCAAGGTGTGACCCCATATGAAGCCTACAAGCTGTGAAAACCAAGAATTAATCACTTATATGTGTTGGGCTGGACAGCCTACATTCTTGTGGCCAAAGACCAGTGCAAAGGCTTCCAGAGCCATTGTCATTGGGGCATATTTGTTGGGTATTCTGACAACAGCATTGTGTGGGAGGTCTATGCACCAAAACTAAAGAAGGTGCTTGCCTCTAGAGATATAATCTTTGATGAATGAAAGTTCCCTGGCCTTGTCATGACCAACCCCACTCCAGCTCCACCTCTTGGTGACTTCCTAGAGCTTGAACCCTCAGAATCCTATGACAATGCCCCCTCCTTTCCTGTTTATCCCCTCCTCCCTGCCCTACCACCTGTGGATAAGGAAGACTTGATTGTTGATGGATGGGATGCAGATCTACTGAACATGGCAAAGGAAGGTGATCAGGCACCTAGCCCTGATCCCAAAGTGCTAGGAGACCCTGCACCAGAAGCACCCATTAACCCCACACCTCTACATACTCAGCCTTTAGTTGCCTTTCCTTCTGTGAGGGAGCCTAGCTTGTACCTCCAGGTGCCCACCAGACCAAACACCAGCTACTATGATGCTGTTCAACACCAGGAATGATGAGAATCACCTCTGGACTGCCCTTTGCCTCCTCCTGAGCCAACTCCTCCTTTAGTAGATGGAGCTCCCCTATGGGATGTGGATGGTCCTTGATGACAATGAGGAGCACCAGGTGCAGTTATCTATCTGCCTGGATTCTGTAGGCATAGTCCTCTGGGCATCACAGGCATTCATGGAACATGGTGTTGATTTTGGTGGAATTGGCTCTACATGAACCCTCACTCCTATTGCAATGTGTTGGCTGGCAAATGCTTGACTGCATGGTACACTGCCATGTGTGGTAGAAGACATGCACCTGGAATATGTCAATATCTCCTCAGTATTTCTGAATGGCATAGTGGATGCCAAGCTCTATATGAAGTTCCTGGAGGGGTTCCCTAAAGTCCCAGAGGCTGACTGGCACCCTGGAGAAGGCAAGGCTGTAGCAAAGCTTGAGAAGGGTCTATATGGGCTGAAGCAAGCCGGCCACCTGTGGCACAAGTGTCTTCATGATTTGTTCTTGGGCCTTGGTTTTACATGCATTGCCTCAGACCCATGTATCTACATGTATATCAAGAACGACACATGTATCATCATTCCCATACATGTCAATGACATGACAATTGCCTCAAAATCACAACCCACCATCCTCAACCTCATTGCTCAGCTCTGAAAGCACTTCAAGCTTTGCCATCTCGGTCCCACCACTGGCCTCCTTGGAGTTGTTGTTTTGTGTGATAGACCTGTGTGCAAGTTGTGGATTGGCCAGAGGGCATACACAATGGAGGTTCTAACCAGATTCGGCATGCTGGACTCAAAGCCCATAGCCACCCCTCTCATGCCAGGTGAGCAACTATCAAAGGCTGATTCCCCTTCAACTCCTGAGGCCCTCAAGGAGATGCAGAAGGTTCCCTACATCCAAAATATGGGCATGCTCCTGTACCTCACTATGTGCATGCACCTGGATATTGCATATGCTGTCAGCAATCCCTGCCACTTCAACTCCAATCTGGGCATGGTCCACTGGAAGGGTGTAAAGCACCTCTTGCATTATGTGTGAGTCACCCCTGGACTATCACATCAAATACTCTGGCAGTGGAGGCACCATGTTTACCACTTTCACTGATGCCAATCATGGAGGCAATGTTGACACCAGGCAATTGACTACCAGTTTGATGCTATTGATCAGTTGGGGCGCAGTAAGCTGGATGTCCAAGCAACAGTCAATTGTTGCCCTTTCCTCCACTGAAGCTGAATTTGTAGCGGCAAGCGAGACAGGATGTGAACTCTGTTGGTTGCAGAATTTTCTTGCAGATCTTAGGGCTCCTCTCTCCCTGCCTCTACCACTTCTTATGGAAAGCCAATCTGCAATCTTGGTCTCCAAGCACCCGGAACACATGGGCAATCTCAAGCACCTTGACTGACACTGGTTCTGGCTCCGCCAGGCTGTTGCAGATGGGAAGATCAGGCCACGCTACATCCCAACAGATGCATGAAGGCATTACCCCATGAGAAAGTGGACGACAAGTTCCGTTGCATGATGGGTGTCGTTGGGGAGTTCTCCCAGATTGAGCCCACGTGATACGCGCTGCGTCAGGTGGGAGTGTTGCACGTATATATTGACTACAGCACCACACGCACCCACACGCACCCACACGCACCCATTATTCACATCATATACATATGCATGTTTTTCCAGAAGCTTTCACCAACCTGTGGGCGATAATATCTTCCTTACAAAGCTCTTATCGACCTACAGGTACGCTGTCTATTGCTACTCATGATAACATCTTCCTACGAAGCTCCTATCGACCTACAGTCACCTATAACAATAGACTTGACGTTTGATTCATTCCGCTTGCGCTATACCAGCTGCATTAAAAGTTGCATAGCAAGCTTGTATTATCGTTGCCAATGCCAGAAGCAACATGGCAGCCTAGCTCATGATCGACTTGCTTGATCAATACTTGATTCAAGTTGAAGATATCAGAATTTAAAAGCTATATAATAATTCATTGCATGAGAGATCAATTCCTCGAGACTGGAGGAGTCCTCGGGGGATAGACGATGACAAAAAGGAAGAAGAAGAAACTTATGCGAGATAGGCGCTTGTTGTTGATAGGGTAGTCCGAATTGGGCAACTCCGCCTTCACAAACCCATACAGCTCCATACAGCAACTCATATGGATTTCGTAACCCGATATGTCCTCAATAACATCCAATCTTGCAAAAATTCTCACTTTTCATGTGAAGTAAGTCACTTTCTTCACTTTAACTTAGCTTTCACTTGACAAATTTCACTTTGCCTGCCAAAAGTGAATCAAAGTGAATTTTGTATGGGTACGCGAATTTGGTAAGATAACTTTTGTATGCACCTGATGTGTGATTGCCGAAGATACTCCCCCTAACGCCAACCTCAGACAGAAAAGCAAACGTCTGTCATCATGGGCTGTGGTCGGAGCGACTTCGATAAATCTGTTGTGCTTCCTAACGTATATAATCGTGGAGTTCACCAATGAGCTTACATATCTACGAGCAATCACCATGCAACACAGCGATTGTTCCGAGCTAGCCAACTGCCTGAATGTAGCGAATCGCCATAACAAGACAAGGTGCTTACCCGGCTATTGGCTTGCATACCTTCCAGTAAGCCCATAATAATCTTTCCCCCGTGCACATAGTGACTTACCTGTAACCGATCTTCGACGCTGTCATTGTATGGCGAGCATGGGCGATCTCTGGGACACGGCGATGGGGACTGTACGCTTCGGTGTCCCTTGGTATGTGTCACTTGCTACGTCGTACACAGGATACTCATCAATTTCACAAGCCACTACCATTATCATGCTTGTATACAATCTCTTTCACGTCGGCTTCAGCAAAAATGAAATAATTCGAAATCAAATCCATGTTGCAATCTTCATTTTACCTCCATTTCTGTCCTTTGCAACAAACACCATTGCTACGACTTTCATTGGATATAGACTCAGGTAGGAGATGAGTATGTCGTTGTAAAGGCGCGACACTAATGATATGCATCAGGGATAACCTCAGATTCCTGAAAAAAGTGGGGATGGCTCGGTTCTACTGTTTCACGTCATGGCGGATCCTCCTTCTACTTGTAGAGTCTGGAGCGGTATGTGGTGCCATACAGGTGATCTCCCTATCCTAGATAATCACGCAAATCAAAGCATTAACCAATCACCTCTTTTTTCAGCTCGTGCATAATCTTGTTCGGGTGATCACTTCTCATGAGAGTCATCTGAACATTGTTGCGTATGCAGCGTCCCAGAGTCTCTATATCTCGCTCTCGGTAAGGAGATTTACTGATTGAATTCTCCGTTGAAGCTCGATTTTGGTCTTGCAGGAAGTGTACCCGGTCCTGATCATATCGATCATCCGGGGGCCATTTTCAATGGAACAAGCCCACGACACTGTAGTTGGATTACAGACAATATCAGAGGCGCCTAGCAAAAAGCCTAATCAATATCAACGATGCGCCTTCCGGGTGGTCCGGGGTGCGTTGGAATGTTTGGGAGAGAGTCGCTTTTGCAATTAGAAACTGGCGGAAAGAATCCTTCATTGCAATTGAAATCTTGTTGTGCCGAGTCCAGGTCCTGACACAATACAAGAAAAACATTCGACTCGACAATTGACAACTGTGGCACAAGATGTAGGACAGTGCTAGCATGTCCGAAGTTCGATTGCAACTGAGCAACAGTGGGGCGTACTAGTAGCGACCGAGAGTTGAGTCGGAGACGCGGGAACTTGAACAAGGGCATAGATGTTCAAGTGACCGCGTCAGTGCATACGGACACCAGTGACTCTGCTCAACAAGGCATGGAAATAGACAGGGAAGAAAGAACAGCTCTCGTCAAACCATCGGTGCAAATTGGACGACACATATTGGCCTAAGTGGTGTCAGTCAGGCCGGGTAATGTGAAGAGAGTGTAAGCTGGGAAAACGTACTATCATACATTCTCAAAGATAATGGCAACATACCCGTACAACTGGATTTAGTGCTGGTTAGTGCGGAAGACGCTGGTTTTTGACGGTAGTGTATTTCTGTAGCCACCGACGATGAGATGAAGGTAAGCAGAGAGTACCTAGTATGCATATCTCTTCAACTTAAAGATGGAAGATTACGGTGATTGGCGGGCTGGCGCTACGCTGACAGTGGTCAGATAACTGATAATGTTTTGTGATGAGGCGGACTAGGCGAAAGGGGGCAATTGAAAGGACGGAATGGGGGATACTGGTAACGAGAGCCTTACCCACTTTCAGGGTGTCGCCTTGGGGACTTCCAAATGGCCGTAAAGTTTGATACAACGGGGTTGAGAAAGACGAAATGGAACGAATAAACATCAAGGCAGGTGATGGACCTAGAAAACGGCAACTGAGCTTCAAGTGTTAGAAAAGCAACAAAGGCGTACTGTGGTCATGAAGCGTATGGCGAGGCTGCTTCATTTGGCGCGGAGCTTGGTATCCAAGTGTGCTACATCGCTTAGACATTCCATGACACAACCACCAAGTGTTTGTAGGGAACAACAAGCCAGATATCATGTGCGGTGTAGCACCCTGTATTGACGATATTCACGCAAGATTGGCATGCGCACCATGTGCAGCAAGTTTGCGGGAAGCCCGCTGATCTGAAGGGGTCGGGATCGGATGGAGGGAAGAGAACGAGCAGGGGAAACGATGTAGCGTCCATGCATCCAAGAAAAGGAAATCCATCGAGACCAAGATTTACCTCTTTGGCAACCGGCAAAGGCGAGCCTCACTCACTGTAACTCTGGAGCACATAAGGTCCAGGAGTGTGGCTCCATCGATGCGTGACGAAAACGAATGAATTTGCTGGTTCACGGCTGGTTGAGAATCGAATCTGGCTGTCAAATGGTGGAGGAAAGAGCGCCGTCACACGTGCCCTCTGCCCAGACGCAAAATCGTTTGAACTGTTGGACCATAGTCCCGAGGTAGACCTTACGAGTATACTGCACTGTTTTCTCTATCTCCATTGTGCACTCCCGCGGCCCTCATCTATCCCTAAGCCCCTCAATCTCCCTAGATCAAAATATAGGTGGAGAGGCGGGGATCGAGAGGATACCGAGGCCTGGAGATGAGTCCTAGAATACCGGATATGAGGGAGAGTTAGAGAAAACCCGGAGATAGAGGGTTCTCCACGACCGTTGTACCATCAACTTGTGGTTGGATAAATATGCCAACATCAAAAATCACTTCGATCTAGAGGTCAACGACGTAGAGGGCGAAGGTGGGACGTTATGACGAATCCCGAATATCCATCGCCGTGTCCTTCGAAGGTGCGAATAGGCTCACGAGGGAACGCGACAAGTATGCGGCGCGAACACAAAAGGATTTGAAGACATGACGCCGTATTTGAGCTCGGGGTCGCGCCAGAGAGTAGCAGAGAATACAGAGAATAGACATATCCACACCATTGGTGACGGCAATATTGGGGTCGAGTGTACGTAGAACATGGCCAACAATGGTCCACTCACGCCCTTCCCTGCGTTTGGTGGTCGCCCTGGAAAATTGCTGTGGTTGAAACCAGAAGCACTGTGTGCGAACGGACTTTGGGGGTCGTCGACAAGCACGTCAAAGATGCAGGAAGGCTGAGATCGGGGAGATCAATCAATCTTTACTCATCTGTAGATTCTCACTTTCTTCTGCTCAACTCACGGCCCGGATATCGATGTAAGTTTCCTCCGACCCCGTGTGTTTTCAGGTACTCCACAAGTCATCAGCGGTGTATGATTTAATCGAGGCCTGTAGAATCTGTGTGGCATCTTGGAGCGCACAGAAGGTGCGGCCTGAGCTGAAACGATGTGGTCGACAAGTACTTAAGAATAAAAGCATCAAAGCGCAAGTGCAGCAGACATCCATAGGATCCTTATCTTGTTTCTTCCCTTTTAGAGAGAAGTCACATGGTGACCATTGACGTGTATGCGCAGGGAGGGTTGAGTCTGTGCACATTGTTGATATCAATGTCGGAGTTGAATATTTGAATGCTGAAACACGTTGTCTCCTCATTGTTATCTTTCATTCTCCCGTCACCATCATGTCCTGCATCCCTTCCAACCCAGACATCACTGGTATTGGTGTCCGAGCCGCGATTTACGCTCAGAACTTTTTTGCGCTTATCCCAGCTGCCCGTGTACTTTGGGATGGGAAAATAACACACAACGAGATTGATACCATTCAGGAGCAGTCTTCCACCATTCTTGTTACTGCATTTGCACTCCTCTTCACTACTGTCATCCAAGCCCGTGGTGCTACTGGTTTGAACGTTTCTGACGTGTCCGTCGTCCTCAGCCTCAGCTGGATGAATAACACCAATGTTTTCATCTATTTTCTCCTCTACACTATTCACAGGCTTGAACATCCAAACAAGGGTGAATCTCAAGTGCTACAAAAAGAGCTGAACATGGTTCTCGGAAACCCAGTCTTCTGGATAGGTTCACTTCATCTATCTGTCATGGGAATAATTGGGGTGTGGCTATGGAGCTATCCAGAAACCTTTGGACACTCGGACCCACAGTGCTCAATCCATATGCCTGTTATCTTTTTTGGTGGACGAGTCGCCCTTACGTCAAATGGGTTGAAATATTGGTCAATCATTGTTTATGGCGTGTTGTTGCTCATGCCAGGCCTAAACATGATCCTTCCTTCTACACTCATTGTACTGCCAATTCGCCTAATTCGCCGTCTTAAGTATGAGACAACCCGATGGAGAACCATTACGTCTGTAACACCTGGATTTACTGTTCTCATTATCATCAATATCTTCTTCCTTGCCAATACAGAGGTAGCTATTCGTGGTAACCAATCTCTACTTGGAGAAACTGTTAACCGCTGGTCGTTTGGTCAAATTCTTGCACTTATGTTACTCCTTGTCCCTGCTTGGTCTTTTGTTGGAATTTTGCTTGAGCGAAGGGATTCACGGGAGAAAAAAATCAGAGAACTTGTAGACGAATCAATTGATGGTAAGGAAGAAAAGGCTCAAGAGTTGCTTAACCAGCAACCTGATGTTACCGTGAAAAGTAAGAAATACAGTGTTTTCATCAAGAACAGAAGTCTTACAACACTGAACCAGACTATGCACTTTTAATGGCATCTGCAAATGGACACCAAGAAGTTGTTAAGATTCTGTATGATACCCCTCAAGTTCATGACTATTCTGGAGGTGAACACTGGTTTAGATATCTTACTAAGCTCTAATGAGAAATCTATTTCCAGGCCAGGTAGTCTTTCTCCTTGCAGCATATCAACAACATATGTCAATTGTGCAATGGTTGGCTGAGAAAGGTTTAGGCATAGAACATGAATGTGAGGAAAATACAGACCAGACTCCTCATACATCATCTGAATATTTCCATGCAGAAGCTAAATTTCTTGAACCACTAAAATCCATGCCTCAAGAAGGATCTGAGGATGTGGTAAAAGTACTAGCAGAACTTTCAATGGGCATTAAGATTAAAGGTGAGAAAGAATTAAAAAAACATAGTGGGGTGTATATTGGCTTATAAACACCTTGACCATTAGATATTGAACTTCTAAAAGCACTTGCAAATGCTGCTGGCAATGGATTAGAAACAGTGGTCAATGTTTTGAAAGACTCGGATGTTTTCAAGAACTCTGAGAAGAAATGTGCGCACTTCTCTGATATAAGCTGAACTAATGCACCAATGTGATTGTGAATAGATGAACTAGGGGAAACTCCACTACACAAAGCAGCAGCTGGAGGACATCTAAGCATTGTAAAAAAATTTATTCAAGCTCAAGATTTTGATATCAATTCACAGAGTAAGAGCTTCAGATATTTTGGTCATTCAAAATGAGTAATTGTATTTTAAAAGCTGACACAGGGTATACACCACTGCACAAAGCAGCATGTGGTGGGAAAGCAAAGGTTGCAAGGTGGCTGATTGAACATGGGGCTAACAGAAGGGCCAAAAGTAAGGCTGTCAAGCAGGCTGCTGTTCTTTAAATATTTGATAATACTTGTTTTAGATCAAATTGGACAAACACCACTTCATGAGGCATCCTGCTATGGTGATTTAGATACTGTAATGTTGCTTGCAGATGATTGGAAGGCAAATATAAATGAAAAAGGTATTTCAATTTGATAAATGTCAAGTCTCAAGCTCATCTGGGGTAATCAGATAAGGATGGTGTGACTTGCTTGCATGTTTCTGCAAAAAATGGGCACTGGAGGGTGGTAAAGCACATAATGGAACAAGGTGCATCTTTAGATGCAATAGGTAAGAACCAGTATGAAACAGGTCAAGAATGTGACTGCTGATAGTGTTTTCTTAGATGAATTGGGAGAAACACCCCTCCATTATGCTGCTTCTGAAGGACAATTGGAAGTGGTGAAGCAACTGCTAGAAATGGGTGCATCTGTGAATGCAAAAGGTAAGATTCAACAGGTCAGGAATTCAACTGCTGATGATGCTTGTTTAGATAAATTACAAAGAACTCCCCTCCATAATGCTGCAAATAGATGCCATTTGGAGGTGGTAAACTATATAGTTGAACAAGGTGCATCTGTGGATGCAATGGGTGAGAACCAGTCTGGATCAGGTCAAAATGCAACTGCTGATGGCATATGTTTAGATATGTCTGGAGAAACTCCTCTCCATCATGCTGCTTCTGTAGGCCTCTTGATGGTAGTGAAACAACTGCTGAAAAATGGTGCATATGTGGATGCCAAAAGTGGGATCTACAATTTGAAGCAAGCCATGGATAAAGCTGCTGATAATGCATGTTTAGATAAATCACAAAAAACACCTTTCTATATTGCTGCTTGTCAAGGGCACTTGGAGGTGATGAAGCAATTGCAGGAAAAAGGTGCATCTGTGGACGCAACAGGTGAGAATCACAGTCTGAAGGGGTCAAGAATACAACTAATAATAGTGCCTGCTTAGATGGATTGGGAGAAACAACCCTCCATTATGCTGCTTCTCAGGGACAATTAGAGGTGGTGAAGCAACTGCTGGAAATGAATGCATCTGTGAATACAAAAGGTGAGGTTCAAGGTCTAAACAGGTAAAATATAGAACTGCTGATAGTACATGTTTAGATGAATCTGGAAAAACTCCTCTCCATCATGCTGCTTACCAAGGACATTTGGAGGTGGCCAAGCAACTCATGGAAACAGATGCATCTGTAGATGCAACAGGTGAGAACCACAGTCTTCAATAAATCAGGAATGCAACTGCTGATAGTGCCTGTTTAGATGGATATGGAAAAACTCCTCTCCATCATGCTGCTCATCTAGGACCCTTTAAGGTGGTGAAGCAACTGCTGAAAAAGGGTGCATATGTAGATGCAAAAGGTGAGGTCCAAAGTCTAAAACAGGTCATGAATATAACTTCTGATAGTACCTCTTTAGATGAATCTGGGAAAACTCCTCTCCATTATGCCACTTATCAAGGGGATTTGGAAGTGGTGAAGCAACTGCAGGAAAAATGTGCATCTGTAGATGCAACAGGTGAGAACCACAGTCTGAAAGAATTCAAGAATGCAACTGTTGATAGTACCTGCTCAGATAAATATGGAGAAACTCCTCTTCATCATGCTGCTTCTGTAGGCCTCTTGAAGGTGGTGGAGCAACTACTGAAAATAGGAGCATCTGTGGATGCAACAGGTGAGAACCACCATCTGAAAGAGGTCAAGAATACAACTTCTGATAGCACCTGCTTAGATAAATCTGGAGAAACACCTCTCCATAATGCTGCTTATCAAGGTCACTTAGAAGTGGTGCAGAAACTGGTGGAACAGAGTGCATCTGTAGACACAATAAGTGAGAACAACAATGTGGAACAGGTTAAGAATACAACTGCTGATGCTGGTTGTTCAGATAAATCTGGTGAAACTCCCCTCCATAATGCTGCCTATCAAGGGCACTTGGAGGTGGTGAAGCAACTGATAGAAACAGGTGCATCTGTAGATGCAACAAGTGAGAACTGCCATCTGAAAGAGATCAAGAATGGAAATGCTGATAGCATCTGCTTAGATAAATCTGGAGAAACACCTCTCCATAATGCTGCTTATCAAGGACACTTAGAGGTGGTGCAGCATCTGGTGGAACAGAGTGCATCTATAGATGCAATAAGTGAGAACAACAATGTGAAACAGGTTAAGAATAAAACAGCTAATGCCAATTGTTCAGATAAATCTTGTGAAACTCCTCTCCATATTTCTGCTTATCAAGGGCACCTGGAGGTGGTGCAGCAGCTGCTGGAGCAGAGTGCATCTGTAGATGCAACAAGTAAGAATTGCATACTGAAACAGATCAGGAATACAACTGCTGATAGTGTCTGCTTAGATAAATTGGGAGAAACACCCCTCCATTATTCTGCTTCCCAGGGAAAATTGGAGGTGGTGAAGCAACTCCTGAAAATGAATGCATCTGTGAATGCCAAAGGTGATGTTCAAAGTCTAAAACAGGTAAAATATGCAATTGCTGATAGTACCTGTTTAGATGAATCTGGAAAAACTCCTCTCCATCATGCTGCTTCTCAAGGGCACTCAGAGGTGGTAAAGAAACTCATGGAAACAGGTGCATCTGTAGATGCAAGAGGCAAGAACCATAGTCTGCAACAAATCAGGAATGTAACTGCTGATAAAAGCTGTATAGATGAATCTGAACAAACTCCTCTATATTATTCTGCTCATCAAAGACACTTGGATGTTGTGAAGCAACTGCAGAAACATGGTGCATATGTGGATGCAACAGGTGAGAACCACAGTTAAAAACAGGTCAGAAATGAACCCACTCATTTGCACTTGCTTGTTGAGATGAGTCTGAAAACCCTCCTCCCATATGACTCCAAGTGAAGAGCACTCAGTAGTGGTTTGAAAGGTGCAAATTGTATCTACTTGAGCCCCTCAGTGTAGATACCTGTTTGTAATTTGCTATATGATAGCAGTACTATCTACTCTCAGCATAATTAATGTTTTCTGAAGAGTTGCTTAATGAGAGGGATATATCAAACTCATGGTTGCCTTACCTGTAACAAATAACTGGCCTTGCATGCAAGTATTATTTATTTATGTCAGGATGAGACTGTACTAGTTTTTTGACATCAAGTTAGCATGATTCCATGTGCTCAACATAAAGAAAGGAGGGCCAAGACTCTGCCCAAACAATGATTTTGATAAGAGAGACAAACAGAAGCAGTAGATATTGAATAAAAGATTGGGAATATAGGGGAGATGGATGCCAGGTCAAGACTGTGATGGAAAGTGAAAGTCAATGCTCAAGTTCTGCTGAGCAGCTTGAAAGCAGGCTTATTTGGCTTTCCAAGCAACTGTCAAACATTGATTACACATCTGGTTCAGCTCACCTCAATTTCCACTCTGCTCATCTGCTTAGTCACTGTAAAGCAAAACTGCAGCAACACTAGGCTGACCTGATATATCTTCCAAGTTGCCTTCCACTAGATGGCCATAACCCTGCACTAGATCAATACATAGTGCAAGCATGGCCAGTGCTCCAGACCTACAACTACTGATAGGACATTTAAGATGAAAGCACCAATCCAGGCATGCATATTTTTCAGCCTTGTTCTTTGACCATTGATCCTATTTCAGATATTGAATTATGGAGTCCAATCTCTTAAGTTGTTATCCTTGCTTTCTCCAATAGTTAATAATATTCCTTTATATTTATTTCCTGACTCATATCCAGCAATCATCCACCTCTGCCAAATTTCAGTTTACATAAGGATTTCTCCTCCCATAGCTTAGAAGCCTGCTATTGATTATAGTTAGGAATTGTACAAAATATAAATTACACATCATACCCAAAGACTTTTTCATCTTTTGATTCAGTTTTCGGATGGATTTCTCAATGTAGCCTCCTTTCCAGTGGTTGGCCTGGAAACAGATGTCAAGGAGAGAGAAAATAGTAAAAGATGACCTACAACGTACCCGCTAGTTCATTGATTATGAATGATGTTGATATCAAGAATCAAAATTTGTCAACTTACCCACTGTGGAAAGAAGTGAGTGGAAACAAGGTGTCAAAATTAATTGCTACATACTTTCTGTTCATGGCAACAAATTGAATATCAAATTAGGGGAGTTCAGAACATGTCTTACGATCTGTATAGAATCAGCCACATTGTTAAAATATGTGAAGCATAGTGTAGCATGTAACAGAACATACAATCTGAGAGTTGTAAGTTTGTGGAAACTCAGTGAGAGAATTACAAAGGTTGGAGAGCACATACCAACTACAAGAATTTTGGTGAATTGTCTACTGTTAGACCCTACAAAGCAGCACAACTCAGATGATGCACCTGCTACAAGAATTTCATGGTAATTGTCAACTGCTAGGCTTCATCAAGTAGCAGAAATTATAGATTGCACACCTGCTACAGGTATTTCAAGAGCATGGTTAACTGTGAGGGCCTATCAAGTGGCAGAGATTAGAGATCACATACATCCTACAAGGATATCAAAGACTTGATCATCCACTAGATCCCATCAATAGGCACAGATCAGAGATCACACACCAGCTACAGGGAATTCAATGATACTGTCAGCTGCTAGTCCCCATCAAGTGGCAGAAATCAGAGATCACACACCAGCTACAAGAATTTCAATGGCATTGTCAGCTGCTAGACTCCATGAATTTGCAGACAGGAATCAGAGATCACGCACTGCCTGCAAGAATTTCAACAGCATTGTCAGCTGGTGTACCTCATCAAGTAGCAGAAATCAGAGATTGCACACCTCCTGTGAATATTTCAAGGACATTCTCAGCTGCTATACCTCATCAAAGGGCGGAAATTAGAAATTTCACACCTCCTGTAAATATTTCAAGGACATTTTCAGCTGCTTGGCCCTTTTAAGTGGCAGAAATTGGAGATCACACACCAGCTACAGAAATTTCAAGGGTACAATCAGTACTATGGCTCATCAAGGTAACAGAACTCAAGGATCACACACATCCTACAAAAGTTACAAGGCAATTGTTAGCTGCCATGCTTCATCAAGTGGCAGAATTCAGAGATCACCCACATTCTGCAAGGTAGGGCACTGTCAGCTGCTAGGCTTCATCAAGTGCAGACATCAAAGATCACATACATTCTGCAAGGTAGGGCATTGTCAGCCACTCAGCATCAACAAATGGCAGAAACCAGAGATCACATACTTTCTGCATGAATTTCAATATCATTGTCAGCTTCTAGGCTCTTCCAGTGGTAGAAATCAGAGATCACACACCCACTACAAGAATTTCAAGAGCATGGTCAGTTGTCAGGCACATTAAGTGGCAGAAATCAGAGATCACCCACATCCTACAAGGATTTCATGGGCATCATCAGCTGCTGGGGTCCATCAAGTAGCAGAAATTACCACCTTCTAAACTATTTTCAGCTTACTTTCTATTCTTTCCCATCTTTGATACTTACAAACTAAAAAGCCTCTCAAATGGCTTAGTTATTGTGTAGGACATCAACTCACATCCTAGAGTGAGAATGTGAGTTTTCACTAGTTCCCCAAAAAGCACAATTACTCACATTCTGACAGCATTAGTGCAACTCATCCGTTAAGCCAATGTTTCATGTATGTAAGAAGAAATACACACCCACTAACAGTACATCAGTATTTAAAGTGTAAAAAAAGTATTTCTCTCTCACATCCTATGCAAACCGATATAATTCAACATATGTCAGATGTTTTTGTAAGGCACATACACTCTAGAATTGGATGGCTTCAATCCATGCATCAAAAAGTATTTCTGATCTGAGGACGTACTTTTAGGCAATGTTTGATTTTAGAGATGCTATTATATGTTATTTCATCAGGCATTGATGATGTTTTTGACTTGAAACAAGTGTTAAGCTATATGAAATGATATATCACAGTTATTCTAACCTGTAATAATGTCTTTGTTTCTTGCAGACACTCTATTGCTTTGGATACTTCCCCTAAAAGTAAAGTATTAATCCAGACCTCAAGAGCCTCACACCTTATAAATTTTGAAACATTGTCCACTATTTCAGTTGCAAGTTCTCCAGATTTGCGACCCCTGATAGCACGTTCAAGATGAAAGCACCATTCCAGGCATGCATATGTTTCAGCCTCGTCGTTTGGCCACTGATCCTGTTTCAGGCATTTGACCATGCAGGCCAAGCTCCAAATTGCCATCCTCACTTCTCCCAATGGTTGATAATATTCCTTTGACCGTGAATTGTCAAGAAGGAAATCTCTGAATGATGCATGGTTGAGCTGTACAGATCCTGGATTGTCGGCAGGTATCTTGATGATGGATTGTATTTCCATCAATCGGTCAACCACTACTTCAGATGTCAAGTCCAGAAGCTTGGCAAGAGATGTGATAGATAGTTCCTTCTGCATATAGGTGATGGCAGAGAGGACTTTTGTGAATGCATCATCATGGTTGGCTTCAGACAGAACCTGAGCATAGAGAGGATCAAGCCCAACATGGGAGTTGAGGATCTGTTTCAGTTTCTCCTGGGGCAATCCTTTGCCATCCATGATGAATGCAACAACAATAGCTGCAAAGATGAATAGCCCGTCGGATTTTTCAGCTAGAGCTGCAAGCTCCTCTGATGCAGTCCACATCTGCTCAGTTTTTTGGAATAGTCGAGGGCGATGTTTGCGAATTTCATCGAATCGAGATGTGATAAAGGTGGTAATATCGTATGTAGCATCAAAGGTCTCCAGTTTCAAGAAACAAGTCATAGACTGAGCTTGGTCACCGGTGAATGCCTGGGCAATATGGTTCTCAATCCGACTGGCCAGAAGGAATCGGAAAGGAAAATGGTCATAGGCTTCGACCAGGAGCTGGATGAACTCAGTGATCGACTTGTAGTCATCACACTCATCAAGTGCATCAACCACAATGATCATAGGCCTTTTCTGAGTAGGGATCTGCTTTAGAGGATCAAGAACCAATTTCTGCAGCTGATGCTGTATTGGTTGAGACACTACAGTAGGATCTGCATGGAGAGCCTGCTGAATCAAGGGTTGAGAATCAGGGATGGAATGGCTGATGTGGTAGGCTATCGTTGCAATGACGCGGGTGAATTCGCTTCGAGCACCTGCACCACGCAGGAAGAAGAAGCTTGCTGCTAAGTTTCCTTTTTCATCAAGGCGCTCCGCTACAGTCTGCATGATGGCAGATTTCCCAAAGCCAGCTGGGCCACTGAGCCAACAGATACGTTGACTATGATCACCTCCAGCCCAGTTCATGATCTCAGAGATGACGACTTCGCGCGTGCCCTGGAAGCATTGGTGTTTAAGGCCGCCCCGGTTAACTCCAGCATCAGGTACGACTGAACCAGATTAAGCATCCACATGAAGACAGGAAATGGAAAATACTTGGAAAATACTCACTGTGGGCAACTAGATCCCTATCAGGACGCACGCCCGATCCACGTTCTCCCATGTAATTATCCGCTGCGCTTCCGGGTTGAATAGCAGTACCAAGCTTCATAGTTGAGGGTGTTAAGCTCGAGAGACTATTCTTGCATAGATAGAGGGGCTACTGACAATAAACAAGTTGAAGCAGATCGTCAAGTTCTTGTCATGCTTTACAATTGCCACCTTGATTTTGTCACGGGACCAGAATCGATCCAGACCAGAGATATTCTTCCACGCTTCTGCATCCTTCTTGATTTCTTTGATTGCACTGGAACGACAGCATCAAAGGCGGTCAACGAATGATGGAACTGAACTCACGATATGAGTTTATTCAGTCTGTCGGCAGCGGGTGAACCATATCGAATGGGATCTTTGAGTCGGGCGCTCTCTTTGGCAACATCCCTGAGAATACGAAGAATGCGCTCGACTAGGAACAAGCACTGGTCTTTGTTCTCGCGCATTTGGTTGACGATGCTGATCAGCTCCTTGGTAACACCGAGAGCGCTTGCAAGAGGACCAGTGTGGGGTATAATGCTCGAAACCTCTTTTATCAGCGTAGGGGCTGTAGATGCAGCACCTAAAGCATGGTCTGAGGCATCTATACGAATAGAAGTGTTCAAGTTAGCTGTCGACATGGTTGTAGATGAAAGAGATTGGACATCAGTTTCATGGCATCAATCGATAAGCACGTGTGATTTCATGTTGCCTCCACACATCACACAACAGCTAAATTCGATTTCTAACCACCCGTGAACCAACAAATCCATTCTCGCGGCCATCCGTATCACGCATCGATGGATGTTCTCGCTCCGCCACACTTAGTCGGATATGTGGTCGACATCAACGAAGGTTTGACGACCGTTGTCCATGCCTATTCCAATCCGAGTCTCCGGTGTCCATATCTATGCACTAATGCGACCATTTCAACTCTCACACCCTCCCCCTTCTCGTATCCCCTCTCCAGCGTAACTGCGCTCTCTCTGCGGAGCTGTTGGGCACTTTCCGCTAGGAGGGTTCAGGCATAAATTGCTTGCCAGCATCGAAAGCGCAACCATTCTCGTGCTTTCCCTGTGACGACAGCACAAGTCGGGGACATGATTCCTTCTCTTCCAATTCTGCAGAAAGCTGCACGCACGTACTCGTCAATGGCCATCGCAGCTCTGCCACGTCTAAATCAAACTCTCCCCTTGAAGCATTGTTTTTAATGAAAGACCTTTCCCCGCCTTGCGTGCCGTATATCTATCCTTGCTCACCACATGATGCGGACCTTGAGAACGGCTAACTCACGTATGCCACCGCACCTCGCACCTCCCCTTCAAACGACCGAGTGACTGGAACCATATACCGCACGAACCCTAGCGCCACTCTTCACTTACAATTTTCGTCCTCTATCGCTCGTTCGTTCTTGCCGTATGTTCCCGTGCACTTGAGGCCACGAGTGTCTGATTGGTTTACTAGCTTGATACCGTGAAGCAAATCTCTAGTGCATTCTTAACTCCTGGGATCTGTTTCATGCCATGGGTCCTCCGAATCCAAGTCCTACTTCACGCTCCCGTTTCTTGATTATTATTACGCCCATTTTGCTTTCTTTTACCTTCAGTGTCCTATAATGGTTCTGAAGCTCTGTCGTTCACGCACATCTCGATTTTAGAGAACAGCTATTGGAACCGGAGGAGCATCCGTCAGACATCGCTACTTACCCAAGAGGCGATCGCTGTGAAATGACATGATGGCATAGGAGTGCGTATGGACGTTTTGTGCTGTGGCCGCATGCGATAAAGGCTCTTGGCATCGCTCTCGCACCTACAGCATATGCTATGTACATATTGTTGTTGATACATGTTGACAAGCGGGCAGACTTTGAACGTTGATGTCATATAGGCATTTGTATCATCTGATTAGACGCCGACCTGCCTGGTGTCAATAAATAAATAGATTAAAAGTTCAACTGTATAGCATGGAGCAGTAAAAGTAAAATTGAACGACAGAGGCGGGTCCAATCGAAGCCTGACGCACGACACTACGGTTATAACCATATCGTTGAAGAAGTGGATGGGAAAATAGCCATTCTTA
This sequence comes from Tephrocybe sp. NHM501043, assembly GCA_018855915.1. Classification (NCBI taxonomy): domain Eukaryota; kingdom Fungi; phylum Basidiomycota; class Agaricomycetes; order Agaricales; family Lyophyllaceae; genus Tephrocybe; species Tephrocybe sp. NHM501043. The sequence goes on from JABCKO010007978.1 coordinate 36,037, forward strand.
ATCTTCAAGTTCAATTGACATGCTGCTGAGAACGGTCAGTCGGCGATGCAACAGAAGCAATACTACAACAGCTCAATCCGGACATTCTCCTACGCGGAAGAATCACGGTCACTGAACGTTATTAGGGGAAATACCGAGTCATAGAGCTGAAGTGGGGAGGGATGTGAAAGCGCTGGAGCAACATCACACTATTCCCTCAAGGGTGGCACACAGTGCTGCGGTGAGCTCGAGGAGCACGGTCTATGACCCCTGAATGAACACCCCCGTCGGAGCGGACAAGTGTCCCGTAGGTCTTGTATCTGGGCGAGGAGGGCCAGGGGCAGAATCACCAGTGTCTGGGGGAAGGGGTTGGTTGGTTCGGAATCAAGTTGCCAATCGCGTGGGAGGCAGTATCGTAGTATCGTTTCCCGGTCCTACGGAGAGACCAGCATTGGACTGGAGTGGAGGATGCCCAAGGGCCGAATTTAGATGTGTACTGGGTTGGAGGGAGGTGTTCTTAGAGAGAAACAAGGCCTGACAGTGCGCGGGGGGGCTGACGGAAAAGAAAGCGTCCAACACTGCGAATGGAGAAGAAAGCGTGTGAAGGTATGGTGTTCAACTGCGCACGGACCACCACAGGGCAATCCTTGGAATTCGGCATTTGTGGCAATTGCCATTCGACACGCTCGCCGGTTCCTGGGGGTATAACTTGTCGGGTGTCATGCCGGACACAGCACGGCCGATGTGGTATGGCTTCATAGGCAGTTAGGCGGGCTGAAACCCTAAGACGGTGGGGCACCCTCTAATGTGCTGTCTTTACTCGACGCGTCATGGAAGATGAAGGTGCGACACGGACGGGTCCTTGAGGGGCTCCACCTTGGGACGTGCATGGGACCGTGCGCTCGCAGAGGATATACAGGAGTGTGATGCGAAGAGGGGGAGGGTGGTGATGCCGATGACCGCGCTGGCAAGAAACACGATACGGCATGCTTTGTGGGGCCGAAAGTGGGCATAAGGAACGGAGCATGGAAAGAGATGGATTGGCAGGGAGTCGGTCGCGGAAGTGGGGTGGGTTCACGGCGTTAGGATTGGGAGGGAGGGCGAAACGGTGTCGGTGTTTGAACAACAGCAGTCCCTCAACATTCACCATTCACACGTCCGACCCTGACTCTGGCTGATGCTCTTGATACTATAAGCGGTACAATGTTGACACGCAGGATGAGAGGCGGACAGCGTTTCCAAACGACTGTGCTGGCATACGCGGCCGCTCAACGCTCGATATTGGACATTTGACGCTCCTACAGCGGGGGTTAGCTGTGGCTCCTGGGTTCTCGAGTGTATGGGGGTCACGGTTGACGAGAGGCGGCTCACCAGGCCCAGTGATATGCTGGTAGATGGATAGGCGGTGGCGATGATTATGGAAGTCAAAAATCGGATTATCATGCCTGGACCATGGGCGATACTCTCTTGGTTATAGCTCACGCT
>JABCKO010007979.1:0-36892 GCA_018855915.1 Tephrocybe sp. NHM501043
AGAGTGGCAGGCAAGGTGCGGCTACTCGGCCATCTGAGGTACCATCACAAAATAGACCTTGCGTAACATTATTTCTAAGTTGAATCCTCGTCCTCTTAGTTCCTTCATGCTCAAGCATGATATTCGCCATAATCTGATATTGTCCTGCAAGTTCGTCAACAAAGTTTTGCCGGACTGTCAATCCCCTGTAATATCTGCAACGCCTTAACAACAAATCGGGAAGGATTCGCCGCTTCCTTGAGCACACCATTCGATTATGGGTCATTCCCCTTTTGTTATTGCTGTAAGGCTTTTAAACAAATATGGGTATTGACACATCCCCGCCCCATATAGCAGCTAGATGCAATGGAACGTGGCGCCAGGCAAATCAAATATCCGCATATCGTACGATGAATCAGGCAGGTTACAGAGTATCAGAGCGTATCCACCTCTGGATGAAATACCCCTGTTTTCAATATTCGAAAAACCTTGGTTCTCTTTCCCCTCGACGCACACTCCTGCCGCGCTCTAAATCCAGATGGAGCAAACCTCATTGAAATCAACGTCAATGGGCTGAGCTGCCGAAGCAGGCATCTCAGCTCAGGCCTTGGTTGGTGTCCCTCGTCGGCTTATAATCTCCAAAATCTCGTCGTTCAGGAAGCGTCTTCTTGTGTTCATGTGCTCTTCGAAGTGTTTACATTCTTGCCGACATATAACTTGCGTTCAGCAGTCGCGCAGCACCGTCGGCGAATTTCCACCGCTACGAGGAGTCTCCTCAATAAACGGCTCAGCTAATATTGCATAGTACAGAGGAGCTCAACTAGAGAAAGAACTCAACTAGAGGAAGGTGACTTATAATTTCTGGTTCCCAGCAGACGGTCTCACTCTGTGGCGAGGGCCATAGTCCTGTTTTATCGTGTCCAACCTAGGCCCATAATATACTTTTCTTTTCTTTTCTTTTCTTTTTTTTGCATCAAGTAAATTACCACAAATCCGTGAAAAAAACATATCTCCTGACAAGAGCCCCTTCGTTTCTCATGTTCATCTCTTCGTCACTTGTCCTCCTTCTCTCCCTGCTAGCCTCTTACGCAGGCCCAGCTGTAAATGTCACCTTTCCTACTAACTGTCAAGCTCATGAAAAACATTATAGATGACAACTTCCTTGGAATATCGCCGAGTCATGGCAACTCATTCGATTATCTTTGTGAGCACTTTACCTCTCGTCCGCCGAGTCCCTCGACGGTCGTTCATTTTGGGGGAAACCGTCGATAGTATACCATACGCGATGCAGAACTACTACTTGCATAATATTGTTGCGAACATGTCCAAACCCCACCAGACTCGAATCCGAGTTGGAGGCAATGAAATGGACGGGTGAGCCTTTGCTTAGGAGCGATCCATGGCTTGATATTGACTGTCTTGAAAGATGGACATGTATACCAAGCCTCAAAACGTTTCTCGAATACACAGACCCAAACGCCTACTTCAGCGACGTTCCTGTCAACTTCGGACCCATTATGCTTGATGTCATGAACAAGATGTACGACACAGTTGGGCTTATGCAGTTCATCATCGGCCTGAGCATACGAACGTCTGATAAAACGATGTTGTAAGGCTTACGAACTAAGCTTGGTGATCGCTTGGATGCATTGCTTCTCGGAAATGTGGAACCTATGCTGTCATGGGCCCTACCGTAGATTATTAATACGACGCATCAACAGGAACTCTGACTTGTACTCTGGACATGGTGGGACGGGGTGTATGATGCACCGACATGTGTGAGTAACGAGCGACATAAGGCAATGTCGCAAAACGCCTCTAATGGCTTACAATTGTTTCAGACGTTGGCTACGATATTGAAGCCCTCCACTTTGGTGATCATATGCGTTGAATGTCGGGTTCCTGATCATGAGCTTATTATACACCATACTTCGATAGTTTTCATCGAGGGATAGTATTTTCGGAAAAGAAAATTCTGGACTAGAATGAGCCCTGGTTTTTCTTAGTTCAATGTATTTCAAAAGCAACGGTGGCGCTACCCGAATGACTGAAATGAACATCGAAGGAAAATTTAAAGTTTAGTCGTGCCGATGAGCAAATTGGTCTCTCTATACGTTGTTAAAACAAGCAGCATTCTCGGGGCGCGAATTCAGAAATATTAGTCGAATTTTATCGACGGGAGATAATCATCGCATCCATTCGCACGAGTTGGGATAGTTCCTCGACTTTCTCACGAACCATATGGCAGACATGCATGTATAGACATTGACTCAGTCATATCTTGGACATCACACCGTATCACCTTTTATGGGGAATCATTTCGTTCTCATCTCACCCCAAAAACACGGCCAGATTACACCGTGAAAAGTCGACACGCTTGAACAATCTGCGCAGCTTTGGGCTGCACGATCATCTCGGAAATCTGACATTGTTAGACGGACATTATGGCCCGCGGTAGTTGTACCTACAGGTAAAACCACCGATTGAAAAAAAATCTAGTTAGATATATTTAGTTACAAACCACGAGGAATCGTAAGCATCGCCGCCACGCCAATGTTGAGACTGGGATTTTTTCATCTCGAATTCAACGCTTTTTCGTTTTCCCCGCGCCTCGCCCAGAGTGCAATCGTATGCCTTACACTGCTTATTTGTTCGGCAATTTTTCTATGTCCAGCGGCGCCTCTCATGCCAATCATGGGCGAACCCACTTGGTCGGCAACAACCTTGAAATTACCTCGCATCCTTCTTGTCTCAGCACTCTTTCTCTTGGAACATGCCAAACACTCGCACGAGGAGTACGCCACTTGGCTTCAAAACTTTCTGGGAGACAATGGCGTTCAAAGCGACGTATATTTCTACACCATGCCCGAGCTTGAACCACTCGTTCGCTCGCTGCGGCCCTCCAACACCACCACTCAGCATATGCTTAGAATAATTACAGCATACCGTACACCCTTTGAAATCCCAGCGCTAGCCGGTTTCAAGGGCATGTACACGCGGATGCACACCTGGGACAGGGAGCGTGCTATACATAGCCCAGAGCTGTATGCAATATGGAACGCCACGTGCTTAATTCGGGAGCCGGGAGCGAGTATGAATATGCATTCTGGGTCGATGCAGGCTCATTCCGTGCTTCACATCCGTTTCGAGTTTAGCCAGATCCTGCACGCGCAAAAAGGTGTTCTCAATTATTGGTGGACAAGATATGATGCTGTTCCCACTGTACCAGCCTTCCGGATCAGGGCAAATCCTCCGCGTGGCGTCAAGAGAAAGGGCCCCTGGACATAGATTTCTCTGAAGGTACGTTGTTCATGGTCGCTATCCCGTTCCATGTATGGAGTGCTTCAACCCTTCATATCTTCGCACCAACCTTTCCTTGTAGCTCGTTTTTCTTTCGCTACCTGCCACGATTCTAATTTCCTACATTTTGTCATCCAGGTTCCTTTTTTGGGTCAACCCCTGCTGGTATTTACGACGCACACGATAGGTACATCAACACCCGTCCACCAAAAACTGATGAACATCCTCATGAAAAGCCAGAGAGAGACAACTTGACACCAGTCGCCGAGTTTCATTTCGTAGGCAAAGACCAAAACCTCTTCAATTCTCTCCTCTTTCGGTTCCCATCCCGCTTCCTCGGTGTTTTGGCTCCTTCACGAATACCTCAACTTCCACCAGACTCTAAGCCATACTCTGAGCCTTGGAATGCATGCGGAGGTTGGTTTTATTATCAATGGTGGCTTGCTGCATCGACTGATCGGGAGCGTGCAAGGGAGATGGGATGGGAAGATTGTGGAGATACAGGGACTGGGGTGATACTAATTGAAGGGCTGTTAAAAGGTTTGTTTGGTTCAAGATGGGTTGACGCAAGAAAGGGGGCAGTATTTGCTCTTGATACGACTCCAATCGATCAGTCTTCTAGTCGCTGGTAGTGAACTTGGAGTGTTACATATGCAAAGTTATAAACGGTTGTTGCATATGTTTCTAGCGCCCCTTCAAGCCTCAAGTTTCTATCGTGATATTCGGTATGAAGTTCAGAAGAACAGGACAGTACACCAATTGTAGGATGATTTTCACAAGATTTTTGGGCCGAGGTTGTTGGGCCGAGTTGTCCAGTTCTGGCAAGATAAATCACAGGCGACACACGTTTTCTAGTGTAGTGGTGCTCAGGTATCGTAGTCAAAATAAACCAAGGTCAGCATAATACTAGCGCTCCGAACTTCACGAAGGACGGATATGTGGATCTGCTTGGCTCATTGATTAAGCCGTCGCAGCCAGCCCTGGTGTCGGAAATCATCGATCATCCGGTGAATCCCACGAGTGCAATCATTAGCCGCCTCTGCCGTCATAAGACGCAATGTATGTAAGTACATCCACGGCTGTACACGGAATGTGATCGGAAATTCCTTCCAAGTACATGATGTAAGGTCAGCCTACCCCCCCCCACTAAACTTAGGGCTAGGTGGCAAGCCATGGCGTGCATCTCCTCAATATTTGATCTGTTCACCTGGATTCAGAAAGTTTATGCCCATTGACGCAGTCAAACCGTGAAGGATACGACCGTCATGCTCGCTGTCTTTCCAAACTCAGAACCTCAATTCACTGTCCAGGGTATACATGTCAGCGTGGCTTTTTCTTATCCATGTAACTCACTGCCATCAGGAATTTCAATCAGCATACTCTGTATTACAGATTAATGAGCGCCCACATGGCTCAGAGCTCCACACGCTTTACTCATTCACATATTCTGTCGCGGCATCAAGTTCAAGAAAGATCGGAATGGCATCACCATCACGAATGACATCGGCCAACGACATTCCGAAAAATCTGTAGCCGCCCTCAACTCATTCTCACATGTCCAGCCACCCTATCCATATATTATAAACCCTCGTGGAGATGAAGGGACGCGGTACACCCTCGTAACAAGGCCTCCACCAGGCTAAAACTTCGCTTTAGTTGCTAATACTAGTGCAGTCACAGGTATGTCAGAGGAAACAAAATTTGGCCTTGGGACCGAAGATGCCGTGTTTGAAGTGACTTGGGATGGGCCACAAATTCCCTTTCTCGAGATCCGTTAAACACTCCCCAATAGAAGGCGCTTTTGCAGAGGCCCGACCAACCCCATAAACTGGTCTCGTGGCCGCAAGTGGTTTTTAAGTTGGATCGGTTATAGTTTTCTGACGGTCGTGTAAGTTCAAGTTCACATAGTAGGATGGGAAGCATGATCAACGAATCTCATAGTGGGGCTTCAGTTTCAGCCTATGCAATTTCTCAACCTTCATTGGAAGAGGGTAAACCGCCTATTGTTGTTGCGCTTAATTTTTGCTGAGTCTATGTTAGAGCTTGGCATATCACATTTCAGTGCGACACTGGGAATTGTGACCTTCACTATAACTTATGGTGCCGCACCGCTCGTTTTAGCCCCACTATCAGAAGTCTACGGAAGGTGGCCAATTCTCGTTGCTTCAGCAATCACGTTTTGGATCATGTTTCTACCACAAGCGCTAGCAAAGGTCTTTTCTTTCTTTTCGTGTCTTGCTGTCCTCTGGCCTTGTTGACTTGTTAACATAACAGAATTTGGAGACTGTTCTGATCAATAGATTGATCTCTGGAATAGGTGGCTCAACAGCTGTGTCGTTGGTCGGTGGCACTCTAGCCGACATGTGGGAGGTGCGCCTAGCGGTATTGCTTTGAATCTATCTAATTGTGTATCGGCACCGTAGACTCACGAAAGAGGTTTACCTATGGTGGTTCATGTGCGCTGCAATTGTGATCCATTCTGATATTTGTTATAGTTCATCTTCTCGTTCGTCGCCTTTGCAGGTACAAGGATTGGACCTGTGTCTCTGGGTTACGTCGAACTTGCACTTGGATTCCGTTATGTCAACTGGATATTGTTCGGCGTTTCGGGAGCCTTGACAGTCGGTTTAATCACATTCTTACGAGAAACGCGAGGTCCGTTGCCCTCGATTGATCATAAATGGCCATAATACCCTAAGTCATCCATTAGCCCCAGTCATCCTCATGCGGAAGGCTGCAGAAATCCGCAGGCGGACTGGAGATTCCCGATATCGTGCGAAGGCTGAAGAAGAAAGGGCGTCTATCGCCACCGTCCTTAAAGTTTCACTCACGCGTCCGATCCGTCTTTTTTTCACTGAGCCTCTTGTGTTCACCTTTGCTGTCCGTTTGAACTCTTTTTCCCATCTTACAACCCTGATGGATCAACACTTATAGATATGGATAACTTATGCGTACGTGACTTCTGCAATCTATGTGCAAATGTTGTCATTTCAACCGATCATATCAGATGGGGTATCTGTAAGTTTTCTGTCATTTTTTGTCGGAGGGAATGGTAATCAATATCTCCAGTGTACATACAGTTAGAATCGATATCGTTGGTTTTCTCAAGATTGTACGGGTTCAATACCGGAGAGAGTGGTCTCGTCTTTGCTACACAGATCGTGGGGCCAGGTACGTCACTGTACTTCTATATCTATTCAACCTAACCCTGTATTTGTTTATAACCCTTTAGCTATCACTTTCTGTGCGTACTAGTTGTACGTCTGATATGGTCTTTGAACCGACCGGGAGGGCTTCAGTGGTCAATATCTGGTGTGAGCAGCTTTACCACCGCAATGTAGCAACAAAGGGGGCCGAAGCAAGGTTATATATTGCCATGGTGTCTGGAACCGCTCTCCCTTTTGGTGAGTGGGCCAATGTCAGCTGCATTGTGACTCCTCTGAGGCTGTTTCAGGATGTTGGATGTATAGTCAGTTCAATTCTATCCTGCGATGTGGCAGTGTGGTGATTCCGTTCATCATAGCCTGGACTGCCTGGGAACATGTTCATTTTATCTTTCCTATCATAGGAATTACCATCATTTATGCTGCGGTTGGTCGGTTCCTTTGCAAATTATGTTCACGAGCATTGATCCTTGATACTTTACAGATGTCTGGAATATAGTGAGTTTTAAACGACTTCTACTCAAATCCATTAATTGACACTCCCACAATGTAGTACGGCAATCTTCAATTACGTGAGTCGGTTCTGCATCTCATTCAATCCTGAGTGTGTTCAGATGCTACATGTTTAGTCTAGCCGCAACACCTTTATATGACAGGCTGGGAATACATGGTGCTGGGTCTCTGCTGGCGGGGCTAGGTAAGGTCTATTAACCATTTAATATCGATCTCCTCACATGGGTTTAGCAACTATGTTTACGTTCACGCCGTTCATCTTGTTCCATTATGGTGCCAGACTTCGCGCAAGGTCGCCATTCGCAAAACAACTCGAGGCAATAGTTACTTGATCTCCTCAGCATGGCCATTCACAGCACTTCTTGATGTGTCTAGAAAAATCATCAACCTGTGGTTTACATGTTGGTTAGAGGCTTTAATCGTTAAAATATGTAGCTTTGTGATTTTTCTGTATGTTTTAGATTCGATTCAAGTCTTGAGACAGTTTAGCGCTACCCTAGCATATATTACTTGTAGAGCCTCTTTTATAACCGTTGACTTCTGACTCAAATATAACCATCCCCTAAATTATTTTCCGCCTCTTGCGCCTTCACCATACGTGAACGACGTTGTCGTCGAAAAATTCTAACGGTGGTGCTAACCACCAGTGTGAATCGTGCAAGTCCTGTAATCAAGGGCAGAGAACCCACCTCTTATCTTCACGTTGGCACACCGTCAAATGTAATCATATTATCAAGTTGTCAGTTTTGAATAGCATCAGCGGCCTGCATATATACCTCCAGGGGCGCTCAAACCAAGGATGCTGATTATGATGAGTCAGAAGGACTGTCATTGGCTTGAAACAGGCCGCTGCTAGCCATAGAGGCCAATTTATGAACAAAATAGACCCGCATAAGGATCTGTGACAATAGTAAAACGGTTTCTAGATAGCCTTCAATTTCAGAGTTATCATGTAACAGCCTAAGGTAATAAGGTACTCTCAATTGCTCTGTCTCCGAGAGGCTTGACGTCGGCATTTCGAAGTCAGCCGAGCTTTCCTGCATTACGAACCTGCACCTCTCCTGGCGGCCCTGATCTGGTACCGAGCCTATTCTTCACATGGCCAGCCCATGGCCGAACTTGAAATTTCAAGCGTAGTGAACCTTCGTGACCTCCTGATCGCTACTTCAGGTTTGTTCTGGAGTGGCTTTGACTAACTAAGGACTCCTCTTCATTGACCGGAACATCGAAAAATGTAACCTGTCGGCATTGGCGATAGTACAGTATATTCACTTCCTGTAACGGTGTTGGGTCATTCTGATCAACATCGCACATGGTTTCTTGCTCAACTGCCAAGAGCCGCAGCAAGCGGCGCCTGCTTAAACTTGATCCCCTAATTATAACCGTTACGGCAGTAAGCTACCTATAACGGCGCAGAGAGTTACCAACAATGTAGAGATAGACGAGTACCGTGGACTGTATTATTGTCAGGTCCTTTTGGCCACCCTGTTTCACGATCTTGTGCTTCATCCAGGCCGTTTCTTGTATTCTACATATATCAGGAGCGAATGCCCGTACCAAGTCGCTGTTTATCCATCATCTTGCAACCATGACTGGAGGTGAACACGAGCAAGTTCTATATGCTTCCAACGCTAAGCCCGACAATGCTAGCCTTTTCGAGGTCACTTGGGACGGTCCACAGTGAATCTTCTGCTCGTTGATCCATCTTTCCCCCTTCATTGATTCGCAATCCGCCACAGAGATCCTAATAATCCTGTAAATTGGCCCAAAAGTCGCAAATGGCTCCTCAGTACCATCGGATACGGTTTCATGACACTTGTGTAAGCACTACTCAAACTTGTCAATGTCATCAACTTTTTTTGACCAGGAAATTGTTACAGTGGAGCCTCCGTGTCAGCTTATGCGATTTCGCAACCTTCCTTACAAAAAGGTGACTTTAAACCTCAACATGGTAGTACTTGCCTGACTCAGTCGTAGAACTCAATATATCCCAGTTTAATGGGACGTTAGGCATCGTGATCTTCACTATATCATATGGTGCCGCGCCGCTGGTATTGGCACCATTATCAGAGCTGTATGGAAGGTGGCCTATCCTCGTGGCGTCTGCGATCACCTTTTGGATCATGTTTCTTCCATTAGCGCTAGCAAAGGTACTTTTATTCTGCATGATTTGCCTCTAAGTGCTAACACAAACACTATAAGAATTTGGAAACCGTCCTAATAACGAAATTCATTTCCGGAATAGGTGCATCGACTGCCGTATCGTTGGTGGGTGGGGCTTTGGCTGATATGTGGCAGGTAGGTCTAGCACCTCTTACCCTGCGAACGTACCACATCGCAACTCATGAATTTTTAAGACACATGAAAGAGGACTACCATTGGTGATCATTCCATTCCACTCTACCCGATTCGTAGCCTGCCCTGACATGATATGTTTATCATAGGCGATTTTCTCCTTCGTTGCTTTTGCAGGGAATGGGATAGGCCCATTATCCCTTGGGTACGTTGAGCTGGCTTTGGGCTTCCGCTACGTCACTTGGATACTGTTCGGCCTCTCAGGAATCTTTACCATTGCTCTCGTTCTCTTTTTGCGGGAAACCAGAGGTACAGTTTGTTCTGTCAGCTTTGATCTCTCCATCAACCTAGCCAATAGCTTCGGTCATTCTTACACATAAAGCTGGACTCCTTCGGAAACAAACCGGAGATACGAGATACTATGCCGAGGGGGAGGAAGAAAGGGCATCTATTGCCATCGTGCTCAAAAGTTCCCTCACACGCCCACTCCGCCTCTTTTTCACGGAGCCTCTGGTTTTTACGTTCGCGGTGCGCCAGGCAGATCTCCTCATCTTATCACCTTTGACCTTTCGGGTATATAGATCTGGATAACATATGCGTAATATCTATTTTTTCCCCTCACGCACAACCCTCATTTACTTTATGGAATTGCAGATGGTGCATCTGTAAGATCAAGCTTTGTTACACGTTTGCCTATTCTGATGATTAATTCATCAGTATATGTTCAGCTTGAGTCGATCTCGTTAATTTTCACGACATTGTACGGCTTCAATACTGGTCAAAATGGCCTCGTCTTCGCAGCACAAATTGTAGGACCTGGTATGCCTCCCTATAGTCGAAGTTGGCAACCGCGTTAAATGTGGCTGTTTACATATGGGTTACATAGGACTCGCACTGCGTATGGCTCTCGCCTGACATATAATTTAGCCGCTAAATATGAATCGCAGTACTCAATGTCTGGTTCGAGCAACTCTACCATCGGAAAGTGGCAGAAAAAGGCCCCGAAGCCAGGCTTTATATTGCCATGGTGGCGGGCATAGCGTTTCCGGTCGGTGAGTAGTAGGTCAACATCAAGTATGATGCAGTTTTTTGACGACTTTGTAGGAAGCTGGATATACAGTCAGTAGAACAACCGCTGCCTCACAAAGTGTGCTGAACTACTATGTTGATAGCATGGACCGCCTGGGGGCATGTCCACCCTATTTTGCCTATCATAGGGATAACTATCATTTATGCGGCAGTAAGTACGTTCACTACATAAGAGATTCAGCTACCGAACTCTCTCCTGCCTATTCTTCAGATGTCAGGAATATAGTGCGCTTTCATTATATTATAAATGACTGCATTCTAACCGATTATTTCAAACAGCACAGCTACTTTTAACTATGTGCCTAGCCTATACAATCCTTTCTACCGCTTGCTGCTCCCGACTGATCTCAATTTTGTGTAGATCACAGACTCGTATACAATCTATTCTTCCAGTGCTCTTGGCGGACAATCATGTGTCCGTCTTGCCCTGGGAGTTTTTTTAACCTTGGCTGCGCCCCCCTTATACGAGAATCTGGGGATCCACGGTGCTGGCACTCTGCTTGCAGGTCTGGGTATGTATCGAGCACCTTCCTGCCTATGACTTTCTCATTCATTTCTCTGCATATAGCGACCATGTTCACAATTACACCATTTGTGATGTTCCGTTATGGTGCCAGGCTCCGTGCCAGATCACCGTTTGCTCAGAAACTTGTAGAAACGGCAGGTTCGATGTGAAAATCGCGGAGGCTGTCGTCCGAGGGTCTGGTCATAGATGGGTTCCTGAGTTCCTGATCATAAACTAGAGTAAAATACAGTTCACAAGCGAAAGCCTAATAATCATTATCATGCAGGATTCCAAACGTACTTCCCGTCATAAGCCAGAGTAAAATACAGTTCAGAGCGAAAAGCCTACATAATTAGTATCATGCAACACTTCATATGCACTTCCCACCTTAAGCGCCACAATATCAGCCTCTCTAAGCTCTACCATTCATACAACAAGTGCAGGACGGAGAATTATATAGGCTTAAAGGAATTATCAACCTCATTCTATTAGTTGTGCCTGAGACTGAGACTGCACACCATTCACCCCTATCTCTGTCGTTTTCTCTTGGCCCTTAGAAGGATTTGGTGAAAACGATGACATCGAGACGTTTGAGATATCTTGGGCAATTGGGACACCTGCCTTCGCTACAGCATCAGGAGGCAGGTACGACAAGAACTTTTCATTCATCAGCTGGAGGCCTTCCTGTAAAGAGTCAGAACTTGTGATCAAGTCACAACCAATTGCATACGAACAACGAGCGCCTGAGGCCACGCGACAGGCGCCCTCATAACCTCATCTGGTAAATGTTGGCTATATATCAGGAGATAAGGTCCAGCGCCGAGGTGAAGGCCTGTTGAATCCATAAGAGCCGTTTCCTCCGGAACCTAAAGGCACCAGCTTAGGGATCTGACAACCTATTGTTAGGGATAAGGACACCATACCTCCGTGACTATATGATCCATGGTCTTCCACCACACTTCTTGTGCGTCTTGGATGTAAGAGTATATCTGCTTCCGACCAGGAAGTCCGGTATGCATGAACACAGAACGTAGAACATACTGTTGGTCGGGACGATGGTGAGAAGATGCAATGCTATGCTTAGTAAGGAATCATAACATACGAGGTTCTTTTGTAGTTCAGGAATGTCATATACACTTGCCACCGCAGCTTGAAGCCTTTCGATCTCCGCATCAATGTCTGCAGTGCTTCAGTATACATGAAAGATCGATGAAATGTGGGATATTCTACCTCGGACAGCGCTAACGATTGAGTCTAAGAGCCCCCGCAATTTCATCGCCGTCCGTTCAATAGATGTTTGACGTTCTGGTTTGTCGCTGTGAGCGACCTCTTGGAAGTAGTGCAAGGATATCCGTAAGTCAGTGAGTACGTCTCTCCCCTGAAGACGAAAGAGAACTGTCAGACAGCAAGGCAATTATCTGAAGCACACATACTTCGTTATCAGTCAGGAATTTCTTCTTCTTCACGAGCTCACTGATCTCGTGTTGCATCTCCCGCTCCTCCACCCTCTTCTGCTGCGTGATCTGTATGTTCTCATAGATGAACCTATCGAGGTAAAACTGCTTGGGAAACGTGAAAGGCTCTGCCGTCGACTTTCCCGAGCCAGACGTAGTACGCTGAATATTGAATACTAGCAACTCTGAAGGCTCGACGATGACGTCGTGGCTGGTAGTACGTGTGATCTCATCATATTGAGTCAGATTGTGGCTGAGGTGAGATATGAGATCATTCGTTGCCGAGGGATCAGCTGTGTTGATTCCAACAACATTTCCGGTTGTTCTTGTATGACGAAGAAATCTTGTCGAGGAGCCACGCGATTCGGCTTTAGCGTGTAAGAATTGAAATAATCGCACACTGAGTAAACACGGGGGTTTCAGTAGTGTTGGTCGACAAAAGTAATGCCTCATCACCTCGGATCTTCTTGAGCATATTGTATATTCAGCTGATTATCAACGCCTTGAGCAAAGTTTCTTAGGAAATCTGAACAAGAACATGAGCGTTGTGTTGGTTTCACTGAAGAGGCTTACCTTTGCTTGCATCCCCCAGAGAGGCGTAAGATCCATTCCACGGTGGGGGTCTCATACAAGGCAACACTTCTTTGTCCACAATGGCGGAAAGCTGCGCCAAATCAAGATTCGAAAACAGTTCTACTATTTGTAAGCACAATTCTGAACGAGGGCTGCCTGATGGTTGACTAAGTGCGAGAGCGAGCTGAATATGGCTTTCACACACCATCAATGGGATCCGCAAGGGTCGCTATTCTGTGTCGGACTTGTGGTATTTGTGCAAGTGCTTGAATGATCTTACACTCTATGTTGGTGATTATCACAAGGCGGGCAGAAACAGAGTGCGCACCAGTGCAGCATACGCAATTTCCGATGCATCTGTGCGAAGAGCGACGGGTCTGAATTTAAAATGGATATCAATGTCACGTTAGGTATGATATGCAGCAATATATGCACCTTCCACCTTCCCTGACACTCTCCTCCATGGGAAACATCTCCAGCTCGTCTGACGGACCAAATTCTGCCAAACTTGCTTGGATAGCCTCGTTCATCGCTTGGTCTTCCTGGTTTGTATCTACTTGTTTCTTCGATACAAATTTAGGTGATGCTGTATGAAAATATGCATCGAAACTCACGTTAGTCGTGACCATTTGCCAGGTTGGATCAGACGGTCGTTCTGAAGGGCCAAACTTGGTGTCATCCTGAGCTTGGCCAAGTTTCATGGTACGCGTCGAGTCAGTGTCGTCCTTAGTAAGGTCTATGACCTCCGAAGAGGAAGGGTGTTGACCAGTAAGCTGAGCAGGATCAATATAACCGGGGTCTTGGCTGCTTTCCGAAAGTGGCCACAAAGGAGGTGGCTCGTCATCCCCGTTATCACCCAAAAGCATAGCATCAACAGCCTTCTCTACATTTCCGTTGTGCTTTCGAAGCACGCGACGCGCCTGATCGTTGTCCACGCCCATCATATTCGCAAGGATGCCCACCGACTTCTCCTCTTGTACTTGTTCTGCAGTCATTACGATATCCTAAAAAGGCAAAAGTCGCAGCACTGTTGGAGTGTAAGTGTGCAAGATGTGAGACACTCAGGATTTTAAGAAAGTGTTCGAGCAAATCTTTCTGTCACGATCAGACTACCGATGAACTTGAAACGAGCAACTCAAAGTTTGAGCCACATTCTCACGCTTTTCTAGATAAGATAAGATTTTGACTTCCGTTGTGCTTTCAACTTCGAGTTCATGTGATTCGATTCTGAAAAGAATCGAATTGAAATGATTCAAAGACTAATAGTACCGCAACAAGTATCCAAATCGACATTGTTCCAACCAGTACAAATTATCTTCCTGTGTACCCAATCCGAGTAGAATCGGCTTCTTCTTTAAGCCCCACATACATATGTATTATATGAAGGTCGCAGTCTCCGACGTCGTCGTCTATGCGTTGGCCAGTACCTCAGAACATGTCCTGTATTGCAGAAACATCACAATTTGATCACAACGCGAAAGTGTCATGCGATTACTTATTGAGACCACATTCATTCCAATCCAAATATAACTCAAAACAGAAGACATTGTGTCGCGCCCTCTTGCAATTGTTCATATAACGCCCACTTTCTGCCAGTAGCCTTATTTAGGAATCAGACAGCTCCCAAATCTGGTTGGCTCCTAACAACGAACAATTGGTAGGAAAGACATTGTCATTGCTCGTAGATCGTGTCAGGCAAACGTCTAAATGGCTTCAGTAGGAGATTGATGATTATAAGAAAGAAATTGCTCACGAGGAGACAGAACATTTCTTGGGACAATAAATATCCTCTTAGCATCCGTGGCATTGGGAAGAAGGCCATATATCCATCCTTGAGGGGTTTCTTGGCCATCTGACTTAAGAACACTCTGGGCTGCGAATTGAAGGTGTCAAAGATTGGTATTTTTTTTCGTATTTACCAGTAAAGAACAACTTGCCTTCATCTGCACTAAGGAAGAGTGCATCGTTGTTGGACAAGCGAAAGCCAGTCTTGTCACTTCGATTTGAAACCAAAGAATCGCGAACGTCCCATTTCTGAGCATTGGATTTGTTGTACGTGAACCTATCTCAGACAAGATCAAAACTGGTCCTAATGATGGGAGTGAAGAGAAATTTCACATCCTGACGCGTGCGCCGCTTTGCTCATAATCATCCACTACATCCAGACAAAGTGTGTTGGTGTCAAGGCTTCCTGGAACATGAACAAATACAGATTTCTGGGTCGATGCAAGAATTTGGGTAACGGTAAGTGCAAGGAAACAAATGGAGGCCGTAAGACGCATGCTGAAGATCAAGTTAGCCTAGCGGATTGTGAATGGAGTGGTTATCCAACTACTGGGACTCTTATATAGTTCGCGTCTGCCATGCTTACGGATTACGCTGGTGTCCCTAGTGTCAACGATATCCGCTTTTTCGTGATGCGCGATGAGATCCCAATTGTTACATAAGTGGACAAGGGCATAAGAAGATGGGTCATGTAGATGTGCGGAAGCATAGATAGAAGCCGATCTTATGGACAAGCAGCACCGCGGACAGCGTTCAGGCCGTTAAGGTCCAACAGGTGGCTGAATTGACAATCTGAAATGCCATTCAAACAGCAGTGGTTGTGGTTGTAGTCCCAAAATCGAAATCGATCTCAGGTGTGAGGAAGTTTCATAAGCCGGAAGAAGACTGACTTCTTGCATCACTGTCTATATATTTGGAGTGTACATTTCCGAATGTCAAATTCAGAAGTAGATACGGCTGGGAAGGGGTTGAGCACGGCAATATGTGGCATAGGTGCATTATATCGATTCCTGCCATCAGACAGTCAAGAGAAAAGTCATATATTCGCTTTGCAGAATCAAAGGAAGTCGAGTCGAATAGGCTTGCAGTTAGACCCTAAATTGACTTGGATGCTGGGGTGGTGCTGGATCGTAGCTGTTCGCGGGCCTGGTTAATCGGGACGATTCGAGAACTTCGCTGTAAATGATAAGCCACCGTCAAGTTCATTATGTCCGCATTATGATTTGGATCATTGCGGATGCTAGATCCAAGTCCGATCAGTATCCTAATCACGCAATGACTCGAAATGGCACGATTGTGACGGAGACAATAAATAAAATTTCACTGGGCAGGTACATACGAGGAGTCCTGATGATATTCCACAAGAGACATCCTCAGCCAATCTTCAACAAAAAGGAGGCTGGATCTGTTGGACTATGATCATTGTAATGGTCAGCAAGAGCGATATGAGGGCTGCCGAAAACCATGTGCGCGAGGCTCAACAACGTACTTACTGCTCGAATATACTGCTTTGCATTCTGGATCCGAGCTAGGACTTGTCGGAACTTCAATGGTTGATGATCGATGAGTACTGAGTTCTTCACATGACTAGGAACGACCTCGATCGTCACTTGCCTGGCCTAAAGACTTCGAATGACATCGCCTAATCCTTATTTTTGCCTTGATTTCATGAAAATTTCATGCTCTGCATTTCTCAACTTCTTACGACCTTCACGACTTATGCAAACTCCCGAACTCTCATCCCTCCTGAATGACGAGACGGACGAAGTCCAGCCTGATGAAACAACCTCACTCATATCCCACTCAAGATCTAGCTTCAATGGAACGAGATCGTACAGTAATACAATACCTTGCCCTGCGAAACGTCGCCTCCGCTTAAGGGCGCATCTTTTCCAACCGACTAACATGTTCAAGATATTGGGAAATGATACGAGGCCCTCTTCACCCTCTAGTGAAACCTCGATGTTAGCAACATGTTCTTCCGATAGAGATGCTAGTCTGGGGTGTGGTTCTCATCAGGGAGAATTGCCTTGCCCATCTGCCCCTTCGCGACCTCGCAATAAAGGCATTGTTTCGAAGGTCTCTCTTACCCTTGAAAATCAAGGGAGTGTTGCCAGAGACCATCTCGCCTCTGAAAGAACGTTCCTTGCTTACGTGCGGACGAGCTTGGCCATTACTTCCTCTGGTGTTGGTAAGCACAAGCATTATATATGTGATAACCTTGCTGAGATTCATTCTAGCCCTTGTACAGCTCTTCACTGTCGCGTCTGCGAAGCTTCGACACCATCAAGAACATAGATTTCACACTTATATCCGACCATTGGGTGCTTTCGGTGTTATCATGGGATTATTCGTTCTTATGATTGGTATGTACCCCGGCAACATCTTCATGAATGCTCCAATTCAACACACGAACGATTATGCAAGGCGCCACTCGATACTTCGCCATCCAAGCTGCATTGATGAATGGACACTTCCCAGCTGCGCGAGTTGCCACGAGCTTTATCACGACCGTTGTCCTCATGCTGGTCATTTCTGTTTTCGGTATTCTAGTAGCCGGTGCTTTAGAAAGATGATATATATCTCTGAACTTTATGTGAGCAATCGCCGTCTGTTCTTTTATCTGGACTTACTAGCTTCTTGGAAGCTTCCTAGCGCGATGTTCTATACGACATCTTCGCTCGTAAGTACGACCTTTCAACTCATCGTTTCGTCCTCGAAATCATCTTGAACACCACCATCATCTGCACATAATTCTACCTCATGGTTTGATCATTTCCCGCCTTCCAAGAATTAGAATATTGTGAAGATTGTATCCATCTCGAAGTATTCTCATTCGAGTAGCTTGGCCGTCGATTGTGGAAGCGATCTTGGGAAAATACTTCCAATCCTCAGCAACGATCCTATTGTGAGCCACCTGCCTCACTCGGGATGCGGTCTTCAATATACAGATGGGATGATAGAATACGGCGCCTGCTCCGCCCACTTCTCCCATGCCGCATCAAATACCTTATGCATCACGATGTCTTCCTCTCACATTCTTCGCAGCAGTCCAACGATAAGCCCAAAGCCGACCCTCCCACAACCACCTTCCCGATCGTCGTTTGCATCACTTGCGACTCCCTCAGATACGACCCAGGGAACGCGTACCAGAAGATCATACCGACGTATACAGCCGTCATGCAAAAGTAGGACGGATGGCGTACGACGCCGTAAGAGCCTGAGGTCACCAGTTGGTGGCCTTTCAAATTGTGGACGCTGACCTCGAAAATGAAGAATTTTTCCAAGACCTGATAACATTGGACGCGTAGTAACGTGCCTCCGATAATGAGAAACATGCCAACTATCGCTGCAGATGTTAGCTGAAGATGCACGTTTCTTGGCACCAGCACAGATTGATGAAGGGTTTGCAGCGACTCTCCTGAAAGTCGACCAAGGAATATCACAATGGCCTCGGCGGCTGCGATAGCCCACAGCATTGCCTGATGAAGATATCAAAACCTTCGTCGACTGATAATAAGTCCAGAGCCTACTTTGATATATGGGAGCTGCTGCTGGGCTGCTACCAAAAATCTGGTGATAATGCTTTTCGGTGCCTACATAGGAGCTGCCGAGGGAGGTGTGTGGGTTACATGAAGTGCAAGCGTCGTGGCAAGAATGCAGGGAGTCTTGACGAGGAGGGACATAAGGAAGATTGAGGCGTGAGGTTCCCTCATCCCTGTACTGTTTTGTTATGTATGCAAAGCACGGCTCATGATGGTCCTGCGGACGGCCATATACTTAGAATAGTGGAACCGTTACGGAGTTTTCCATCATACCGCATCAGTGGGCTGACGAAATAACAATTCGGAGCTTGCTCTTCGGTTCATAAACCAAGTTCTCACTTGTATGGACATGAGGATCTTATGCGCACCTCAGGCGGGCAGCCAACGCCTCGTATTAATGCATTACACGAGTACTACCAGCTCTGCGGTTTGCTCAAATTGAGAGACAATTATAATAACACGAGATGCTATGTACTTCAGAGAAATTGTGGCCAATTTTGAATAACTATTTGAATATGTATACACAAACTTAAGAATCCCGTGGCAGTCAGCAATTATATGCACGGTATGTAGATCGGTTGATTGAAAGTGCGGGTGCCTGCCTCTTTTACGACGTTCGGATGCGAGCATGAGGGTCGTGCCAGGGTCGTCCTTTGAATTGAAGACACAGAGCTTGGAGGAGCTTGGTGATGAGTTCAAGATAACTTCAAAAGAAATTCAGGCATACGCGCGCAATTGGTGTGCAATGTACCGTGGCATGAGAAAGAACTCAAGGAGAACAAGTTTGGTAAATGATACTTAATTGCGACTGAGAATTCGAAACAGGCGTTATTCACCACCTGGCACCGAGACTCCGGGCAACTCATGCTGGTGCCACCGGGTCGCCATCTTTGCCTTACGATTTCCCCTAAAACAATTGCAACAATAAGGTTGGGATGGGTAGATAACTTGTGACGCGATAAATATCAGTCTGGAAAATAGCTATACAGGACAATCGCTCGCTTATTTCCACTGGCCTATGCAGTGGACTGAATCTACTCGAATTTTGTGTTAACTTTATACCGATCAGCAGGACGGCGTACTGCCATTCCCTTCCTATCTCGATAGAAGATCACGTCCCCTAAAATGTTTGTTAAGGAACCACTTGGTGACTTTTGACAGAAGAGATATAGGCACCTTCATCCTCAACAAATTGGCATTTGTTATAGTTATTCCAAAGGGCGACAAACGCTGGCTCATTAGAAGAGACATAATAATCGCCGATGAAGGCTTTCAAGTGCTGGGTAGCCTCAGGTCCGTGATCTAAAGAGCAAAGTCGTAAGCAAGGTTTGATTGACCCCTTGTTTCATAACGGTACTGACAAAACGGCATCTTTGGGAAGAACTAGACGTGCATGTGTGAGGGCCTGGTTCGAAGAAATAAAAGAGATGGCTTACGTGGTGAATGACATGGAAGTGAGCAACATCGTGCAAGAAGAAGCGCCCTTGCCAGCCTAAGATGGGACGATCAACAGTGGCGGCGGCGCCACGCTGAAAGTTCCACTCCTTGCCACGATAATGTGGCATGACAGGATCGGTGTGGTGAAGATAGGTGATCATTATGACTGTGAATGCTTACGGTCAAAGGAGGGATCCATCCATAATATGTGAAGAACATACACCAATGGGAGACCTCGAGCCAGGGAATCGCATAATATTTGATGACCTCAGATGCACCCCAAGTTGCGCAAGAATAACTGACGCCCCACACCATGAATGCTATACCAATGTTTGACATGATAACAGCGTTGCGTTGCGCTTTCGTGAACAGGATTGAGTTGGCTATCAGTTATGAAACATCAATTCATTCATCCTTGAACATTGGAAAAAGATACTCACGATCGAAGTGATTGGTCCACTTGGGGTAGGTCTTCTGGCCAGAGACGTTGAATACTTAGTTGCAATCAACACGCGGACACATAACTGACGAAAGAAGAAACACCGACAAAGATAAGCTGGGAACGCTAGAACTTGCTGACGAATTAACATGAAAAGGGTGTAAATTGGAGTGTCTCCGAGAATCTCGTCATAATTGAGGTCTGGGTGCCCCTCCTTTTTGAGACCAAGGTCGGACCGCGTCTTGGGTACATAGACCTCATCACGCTCCATTGATGCATGGTTACTGTGATGTCGGTGGTGCGATATCTTCCAGCTAAAGTACGGCGTCCATAAGAATGAGTGAGTTATCTGACAGAGTTTCAATTTATGTCATATAAAGCACTGTCTTTTACTCACGAAGCCGATGACATCGTTGATGATCTTGTGGTCAGAGAAAGCGCTATGGCCACACTGTACTGCCGTTAGACACCAAAGAGCAATATGCACTCTAAGAGCAGAATACCTCATGGCCGATGACCCAAATGCCGGTGAAAATGAGACCTTGGAACCACCAACTGTTGACACGATGACGATCAACATGTATAAAATGACAAAGGGAAGTCGTATTCACTAGACACCCCACGAAACCCAGCGCGCAGCTTCAGCGCCGATCGGGGAGAGAATTTCGGCGATATATCTCTGTCTAAAGAAGGGATCGATATACGTTGCCAAAGACCACGCAGCAGCAGCCAGAAGAAGATCGCGAGCAAGGTACATCAGGCCTCTTGTCGTGTCGCGAACAAAAAAGCGTGCGGGAATGGCAGCCCGAATTTCTTTGAGCGACCTAGAAGAGGCGTTAATTATAGTCGCGAAGGCTGTAATCAAACAAACATGCCATGGCATAGGTTCGTAGGCAGGAAGCTCATCTTCGTTGTAGTTCCCGACGAGATGATTTGAGGAACCCATGCCTACAATCGGCAGGGTAGGAAACACAAAGTATGCTGGTCATTGTTGGATGGGCAGCCATATTTATATGGTTGAACCATGCTTACTCCGAACCAGCATGCCAGTCGGGCACAACTTATCAACTGATAACTTGGTAGACTCAGGTGAACTCCAGGTACCAACTGGCGGGGAGTCTTGTATCCCATAGGATCTGGAAGTATGCTAGTTTGAATCATCCGGAGCAGTAGTTCGTGGTGACCGCTGTCGAGGTAAAACATGATGGTGACTTGGAAGAAAAACCCCATTTGGACTCGATACATCATTGAGATCTACAGAGACGCGGCGAACACCGCTTTCATCATTCATCCATTTTGGCAAGAATTGTGGCTTCGACATTCAATGTAATTTCGCGATCGACTACCTCAGAATCCAGGCGGTCTCATTTAGGTCTCAGGATATGCTGCCTAAGTCCAACCTTTTTCAACCGTCAGTTTGTTGATCACTCGTGGTCAGGACTCGGTATGCAACCAGGCTTGAAAATGTAGACCGACGTAGGCTCATGCTCAAAGCAGTTGACAACCAGTTGACTGCGTGGACCCGCGTCATTTTCACTTTATGGCCCTGTTTATATAAACCTCATTCTGGACCGCTGACTCGGATGCAGCACTTGCACTCATTGAAAGCTGTCAGCCCTTATCTGAAGACAGGCGCCTGCCCCTCTGGTCAATATTTAATCACGGTTTGGACAGGAACCCTGGTCTTTGTTGACATGGCTGCTGCTTACATAGCGTCATTGCGGCTCATTTAACTTATTGGCTGACCTCTTTTCTAAATTGGCTGCCTTACCGTTTATCCCAGTCAATTTTCTTCGACAGCCATCGACATTTGTTGACTGCTATAGGTGATTTAGTATCAATATCTTATGCTTTGCTACAATAAATATAAAAGTCATCTCATTTCAAGAAAACCTCCGGAGAACCACTTTTATTTAACCTGGGTCCGCCTCATGTGAAGCAGTATACTCCCAACATAAAAATTGAGCGCCCATCAAGTTTCAAAAGGTAGGACTTAACGCGTTTAACCCGCTATTTGGAGTACTCGAGGCTCTTCATCGAAGTATTCGTGAACTGCCCACGGTCTGGGACTAACGAATCGCGTAATTTAAAACTTAGACTGGTGATCTTTGGATACATCGGATACATCCCCGCAAGACTTATATCCGATTGCCCACCAGTCTACTTACTTTAAACTAATCAGTGTTTGAGCCTTGAAAAATGATTTCCAAATGGAGACGCCGAGAATTACTGTGGCGCCGCCTTCCAGTATTAGATTACAAGCTTAGTGCGTCGATCCAGTTAGCGAAAAAGATTCTAAGATTCAGCTTAAAGCACACTTTACGCAATACTCACGTCACAAAGAAGCTCCCATTCGAAGAAAAGTTGACCACCGTTTTCATCTGTACGGGCGACTTCTATGTAATTATATCTGACCCACATGATTATATTACATAGTGAGATATGTAGGCATTTCCCATAGACTCGAGCACTTGGTTTGGTGGGTATGATGGAAAGCTATAACTATTACAACCGCGGGCTGAGCGGATGCTGTTTTTCGTTCATACGAGCTTCCCAATGTCGCCTGGCAAGTTGACGAAGTTTGACTTTCAATATTTTACCTGAGGGGGTAAGTTCTGCAGATCATTAGATAGCCGTATGACCTGTTTAACAAAGTGAACGGACCGAATGGCTCATCTTGGATGATGATCATCACAGGAACTGCAAATCGAGGGAGACTAAATATTCATGCCATCAGATAAAGGTAGCAATTAATGAGGAGATGAAAATCCGTACTGTTTCCGAGCGACTGCGATCAGTCCATCACCCGTAACGCTTCCCCGGAAAGCGGACTTTATGGAAACTACGGCCGCTACTAGTTCTCCGAGACGGCTATCCGGCACCCCCACTGCAGCAGCCTCTGAGACTCTGGGATCACGATACAACGCGTTTTCAACTGCAACGGAGTCCTACAACCCGTGAAAAAGGGCGAGCGCTTCGTGTTATGACAACTCACAATGTTCTCGCCTCCTCGTATGATAATATCCTTGACTGTGTTGCAACAGTCAGTGGAGTAAATATGAGCACTGAAAAGAATTCACGTACGCCTGTCTTTGATGTACAAAAAGCCTTCCTTGTCCAAGTATCCCAAATCGCCTGTTCGCAACCATCCGTCGCTTGTCATAGCGTTCTCGGTCGCATCTTTCGCTCAAGTCAGAGGAGTTTTATGGTGCACCGCATGTCTTACCCGAATCGCGCCAGTAACATTGCATGATATTCGGCCCGCGCCTGAAGTTGGGCAGTTCAATAAGTCAAAGACAACAATTAAAACTGAAGCGACGCCTTACAGCCAGACCTCCCCGGGGATTCCTGGACCAACGGAGGATCCGTCACGCACGATCTTGATTTCATTCACAGGCGAGGCTCGACCCCTGTACTATTGGTAAGCGTATCACACAGAATCGGATAGAACTATGATAGCTGACGTGCTTGTGGGCCTTGCCGTGTAGTCCTCTCCAGCGAACTATCAAGTAGCTTCGTGAGCATATTACTGACCAAGCGCAAGACGTGATGGATTGTACCGAAACAGCAATGGAATTTGTCTCCGTCATGCCATATGCCTGCATCCTAAAAAATCGTTAATCAGTGAGGTTGAGAAAAGAATGTCACATGCATCGTAGCTGTTGGGAACGCGTGTTGAGCCCTTGGTACAAGGGTATCAGGTGCAGGAGAACCGCCAAACAACAGGCCTTCTAGTTGGTATCCAGCTAGGGAACTGTCTATTAGGTCAGAGACCATCGCTGGAACACTGTAAAGTCCAAGCAGGTTAGAAAGATAGTTGGGATCGAGAAAGCGAAATCGCTTACCCGCCCGCAACGCGAACGTTTTCGCGTTTGATCAACCTAGGGGCAAAGTTGTTAGCATACTTATGATAGATCAACAGTTTACATGCAATCACCTGGCAGCTGATAGAAGAATCAGGAGATAACGATGTGAACGGAACATGTAGGTGACTGACCTTCCTCAACAATCCACTTTGGCGTTAATACGATCTTCATTCCCATCATGGTTGAAAACATCTACTTGGGTGCTAAGTAGTGTTTAGGTAGGAATAAGTGGGTAGACTCACCGTAAAGCTAGTAAGACCGGTGACGTGGAACAGAGGAACACCAATAAGTGCGCCTTTTTGAGGGATTTCCTCAACATCAAAATCAGGGTAGTTTCCTCCTTGGCGCAAGTTGGCTCTAATCCCTCCAACCATTACCTGCGCAGGAAATTGAGCTGAACAATTTAAAGGAGTAGACATCACCCACGTTTGGAACGTTTGTCAAGAACTGGCGTTGTGTGCTTAAGACGCCTTTCGGCATGCCAGTAGTCCCTGAGGATGAGAGAACAAGCTTGTCCGGATCGCTCGTCGAGAGCCAGGGAAAGGGGCATACCTGACGTGAACATGATGAGAGCATTGTCTTCGGGAACGATTAGAGGGTCCCTGGCCAATATATCGGCAGAACTACCCCGATAGCCTTTCACTACGGCAGGAA
Organism: Tephrocybe sp. NHM501043; assembly: GCA_018855915.1. Classification (NCBI taxonomy): domain Eukaryota; kingdom Fungi; phylum Basidiomycota; class Agaricomycetes; order Agaricales; family Lyophyllaceae; genus Tephrocybe; species Tephrocybe sp. NHM501043. Next base: position 24,599 of record JABCKO010007979.1, read on the forward strand.
AGGAGCCCATGCCAGGCCATCGAGTCTTATCCTCGGGCTCGCCAAACACCAAGAAATTAGTCGGTGTGTCACGCAAAACCTCAATCGCAACTGGTGCGAGGTTATCGGCACGCTCAGCGTCTACCAGGACGACTTTGCAGTCGGTGCGAGCCAAGCAATATTGAAGAGGTTCGATGGGTAGCCAACTAGAATGAACAGTAATAAACATCAGTACGCAAATGAACACTGCGGAAGGACACTTACCCATTAACCAAGACGGGAACGGCACCAATCAGATCTTACGGAGTTTATTGAGGGGCCCACAATAAATAAACCAACTGGTTGACTCACGGGCCGCCCAAAATGCAACAAGGTAATCTGGGCAGTTTCGCGAGCAGATACCAATCCTGTCCCCTGCGTTGGTAAATAACAGGCGAAGATTTGTGGGAAGAAAACATCGCGCACCCTTTTCAACTTCGTAGACATGGCGGAAAACGGCAGCTACTCTAATGGCACGTTGATGGACTGCACTGTAAGTATAGCGCTGCTCTTCAAAGATGATATATAGTTTTTCTGAGTGCTTTTTGACCCTCGACAGCCAAAATTCCCGTACAGAGGGCCAGAGGCGTTTATATACCTTCTGCATCCGGCCATTAAGGTAGATAGTCTCGACCTCATGGAGGTTTCCAGGAGCGCAGAGGATGTCTTCCGCTGAAGGAAAAAATAAAGCAGTGAGGGAAGGACATTTTAGTATTAGTGGGATGGACATACTTTCTTCGAGGGAACGAGCAGGAGACCACGACATCAGGAATTATGTTTCTTGATTATCAAGCGTCTAGCACTTGGGCGGGCCATGGGTTTATATGCCTTACGCACAGCGGGTGTAATTGGCATTCCACGGAAATCGTTCCTGTCAGGGAGATAACAATGATGCTGAGAGATCGCACCGTTTCCAATGCCGAGGTGAAGAGGATCTCCGCGGCCTCAGGAGATATACGAAGGAAGATAATTCAGGCGAGATCAAAGCACTATTTCTTCCGTTCACTGAAGAAGCGGTTTTTTTTCCACGCTTCTATGAGAATGTGCTATAGAATGCACTCTTACTCTGGCAAACCCGCTCGACAAAATGGTCACTAGAATGGGCGAAAACGGATGATGAAAGCAATAAAAATGTGCCTGGAGAGCCACGCCGCCGATTGCCTTGACGAAACAGTGTCCCGGTTCTTCCAAAGTGGGCGCTTGGTAGCACGGCACAACGGATCCCACAAGGATATATCTGATCTTTTGATATAACATTACTCAGGTGGCCTGCTTTCGAGGGAGATGCAGCTGACCCGATACAATTCCAAGAGACACTTGAGCGCTCGTTTAACCTCGTGCAATGTGGGTCGAGATCAATAGTTGTGATACAGAGACTTGAGGCCAAGAATAAGTAAGCAGGACATACCAGGGGGATTATATGAAATCAAACTATGTCATCAGGAGAAGTTGATCCATTTCTAACACTCTTGGGAGGACCGGCAATTATCAAAAACTATAAAACGGAGATTTCGGCACACATCATACTTAGAGCCGTCAACGCACGTATCTGTATTCTGATGTCCAGATTGCTTTCACATCCCTTGCTGCATTGGTACCTATAGGCCACAAGGAGGACAGGTCGCAGAGTTAACCGAGAGCTGTATTATTGAATCAGCCATAATTAATCTGGAAGTCGAAGTACAGGCGACACGCATAAGTACCTTTGAGATCACTCAACTTATGGGACCAGGCCTGGTCCAGGCGGATACATGATCATCTGCAGGATGTACTATTGCTGTCAGCCCACAACCACACGATTAATGAGTATTAACCAGTTCAAGTTTCAACCACCAGGTTGATTTCCAACTTCTTTCGGATTCACTAGCCTAACTTTACCGTGAACCTTGCTTTTGTCTCGAGGGTTCATGATATCGGATGGTAAAAGATTGAACAGCAGAACAACACAGTCAGGAGACTGAGCTCGGTCTCCGAGGAAGTCAATTTGTCCAAGCTCGCAAAACGCCTTGTTTACATCTGTAAAGATTAGACGCTAATGATTGATTTGTTCTAATTGGCATGTGTAAATACATAAGCAGATAAAAACAGCGAAACTGGTCACCATAATTGAGTTGTAATTGAGCAGTAGCAGCACTGTGTCGATAGACCAACTCGCATCAGAATTGCGAGAAAGTGTGGGTAGCGTCCTTGGTAATGACAGGTTTAATCATAAGCACGTCTCTCGAACAGTACCACAATAAACCTCAAGTCATCGTTGGCACACGCCCAAAAACCTCTTGCGCCTTGATTGGCGCGACTATGCCTTCCTAAGGGTGCTTAATAGCCTTTCCAATAGCATTGGCCCACGAAATAAACAGAGTTTCTCCATCCTGGTTTGAAACAAAGAACCAGCCACTAAATTGAACGCCGTCCAAGCAGTTTTGTATGCGCCCAGATATCCCAAATGCCAGGTTCAATATGGCCACCAGTTGGAAATGCAACAGAATGCATGTTACCCGTCTAAGGTGAGCAGATCTGGACAAGAGAGAAGGCAACAGTCAGAACTTCCATTCGAGTAGCATCATCGCAAGGTAACTTTTTTTATACTACATGCGTTGGTTTTACGACAGTGTGTGAGTTGAGGTTCAGCTCGAGGTATCGTTGACGCGTTTGCTTTTCCAGGATACGCTTCTAGAAAAGTCCATACACAGGTTATTAGGGTCATAACCGAGTCCAATAAATTGTTGTATGCCGTATGTGCTTCGTGGGTGGTGATGAGTTTATCCAGAAGAGCTCTTATTTTGTCGAAGCTATCATCTTGTTTTTAAATGGCCTTTTCGCTTTTTGACTTTGTTTTGAAGAGAATCAATGCTCCCAGATGTGCAAAGAAGAAACCCGTCCCAGTGAAGACATTGAGCTCCGATTGCTTGAAGTGGGCTGCACTACACGGCAGTGGCGGTGAGTCGGATTTAGATGTATGCGTATCTTGGGCTTTATTTTGGATTTGAAAAACAATGTCATCTGTAGTCAAAGACAATAGAACCCATCATGTTGTGGACAAAGGGAATATCTGATCATTGATATAACTTCAAGTGCAAACACACAGATTCGAGATTTTCGAATCAATAAGCATTCGACTCGAAGGCAGTGTTCACTTATCCTTTCTGTGGCATCTTGGGTCAAAAGGTTACTAGTTCGAAAATCAGAAATCTATAGAGTATCTCAAGCGACTGTCCGTTCCATCTACGTATGGGTATCTCAAGGCTGCTCTCTCCATAGCAGCGCGTATTTAGGGTGCGGGCGCAGCCCGTCCAATGGTTGTAACCTAAATACAAGAAGAGGGACGATCAGACCTGCGATGGAAGGAACAGGGAGACGCTACCTTGAATCCAATCTTGCGCAGCTTCTCCGCGTCCACAAGAAGTCGTCCGTCAAAGACAAAGGCTGGTTTATTCATGCCCTGATAGACGGCTTCCCAGTCGATCTCAAGGAACTCCTTCCATTCCGTGGCGATGACAACCGCCTCGGCATTCTTGCATGCCTCCAGCGCGGAGCTGCAGATCGTCACCTGCTTCTTAACTGAAAAAGTGTCATTGAATGATTCTGGAGAAAGACGAATGTTACATACTATTATCGAGGGGGACCAAGGGGCTGGCCTCCTGGAGATCAGTCCAAATCTGGGCCGACTCGACCTGGGGGTCATAGACGTTGATGAGTGCACGTTCTGACTGGAAATCTTTGATGAGGGTGATCGCAGCCGACTCTCTGGTATCACCAGTGTCCGCCTTGAATGCGAAGCCAAGGACCGCGATGCGCTAAACAGCGGATTAGATCACAAAATAATCACAGCAGGACGATCTGCATACCTTGCCAGTAATAGTGTTGAATAGGGTGTCCACGACGCGCTTGGAGAAGCGACGCTTCTGGTACTCGTTCATCTCAACAACCTGGCGCCAGTATGCCGCGACTTCGGGAAGATGCAAGCTCTCGCTGAGGTACACAAGGTTGAGGATATCCTTCTGGAAGCATGAGCCGCCGAAGCCGACGCTGGCCTTAAGGAATTTGGAGCCGACACGCGAATCGTAACCGATTGCATGGGCGACCTCGTCAATGTTTGCACCAGTTGCCTCGCAGATCGCGGAAAGGGCGTTGATAGAGGAGATACGCTGGGCAAGCATGGCGTTGGCTGCGAGCTTTGAGAGCTCGGAGGACCAGAGGCCAACCGTCAGAATGCGTTCCGTACTACACCATTTCATTAGTACAAACATCAAGTCAGGCAAACTCATATATACTCACGGTACCCAGTTAGCGTAGATGGAGACCAGGGCATCACTTGCGGCCTTGCCTTCGGGAGTTTGGAGAGAACCAATGAGGACGCGATCGGGGTTGTAGAGATCGGTGATGGCGGTACCCTCGGCAAGGAACTCAGGGTTGGAAAGGATGTCAAAACGGCAGTTTGGCTTGGAGTTCGCCTCGAGGATTGTGCGCATGGACTCGGCGGTACGACAGGGAACGGTGGACTTCTCGACAACGATTTTTGATGAGTTGGCGACTGTCGCAATCCGCCTCGTGGCAAGCTCAACGTAGCTAATAGCGTCGTCAGCAAAGTTCAGGATAGCCAAGGCATGATAGGGGATGCATCCAAGCCTCGTGTTAGCAGAACAAGCATCTGACTCACTTGAGGTCTGCAGCGCTACCCGCACCGACACCCGACTTCTTCGTAGGTGTATTCACGCTGACGAAGATGAGATCGGCCTCTTCGATGCCCTTATCCACGTCGGTAGAGAAGAAGAGATTGCGTCCACGCGCCTGGCGCACGACATCCTCAAGGCCTGGTTCGTAGATGGGTAGTTTGAAATCGGGCGAATTCCACGCAGCAATGCGTGCCGCGTTGAGATCAACGATCGTGACCTTGATATGGGGACACTTTACAGCGATGACAGCACAGGTCGGGCCACCTGAGAGCAATAACAATAGATTAAGACGATGCTCGCTGTAGAATGCAATTACGAGGTCATTCACCGACGTATCCTGCTCCGACTGTTTACAACGAACGGCGGAGAATCAGCCTGACTGATTACTGCGGATCAGACGGGGTATACGCACTACAACAGATCTTGGTGACTTTGGTGGGCATTGGGGACGGAGTATGGGGTGAAGGAGGGTGGTAGTGATGAAGGGAGAGGAAGAATGTGCAACGTATGTGTATATTCAACCAGTGAAAAAGTTGACTAGTGTGATATAACGGGCATAATCGCCGTCAAATCTAGTATGATGGCCGGCATTCTATTCGGTTCTTCCCTTCTCCTACCAACTGCGGCACCCTCGTTGCAACATTGTTCCTTGTTTTGTAACGAAGATGAAGTATGCGAAAATCATTGCCCATTACAGTGCTTTGGCCAACGCGTCTCCACACGTCTGGCTTGTTGTAGAGCAGACATGGAAGTGCACGGCCATGATAAGAACTTCGTGGTTACATTCCAACCCTAAACATCGCTTCAAAGTGGACTGACTAAACTAGCAACACGAGGCGCCAAGTTGATCTGTCACCTCCCGAGTCATTGAAACTGCCATGCATGCAATCCCCTAAATAAGCACCACTTTCTTCCTCCTTGCCCCAGGGCTCTGTTATTTGGGTAAACATATCAACAACTTGGGGCCCTCGAAAATGTTATCGTACGACGTCGCCTGAGGTCAAGGCATGGGCTTTGGTGGAATCGCGAAAGCCAGTCATGACGCCGATCCAGCCCTTTTTGGACACGAGCAGACAACGGACGCGTCCGATTTTTATTAATACGACTGCTACTTGGTCTTGTCAATGTCCTCCCGAAGACCTTCGCAGTGAGTTTGGACCCGTATATCTACCTTGCGGCTCGCGGTGAACCACCTCTGCTTGGAGTCCCCAAAGATCTTGCTGATGATTTTCAGATTTGTTGACAACGAATCTTTTCCAATTGGTCCAAGCAAAATGCCCTGCTTTGCAACGTCGCATTGACATGCCAGGCTTTCGAGTAGCCTACTCTAGATATATTGTCGCCCAACATACCCGATCATGATATGCTGCCTCCCTAAGGATGCATTTCATCCGTCATGTTGACATGAACGATTGGTAGGTATAAAAGAATATGATATACACCGAGCGCTACTTCTCACAGCTATATCTTCTATCCATCCAGCGCCTGTGACGCCCTTTGAAGCTTGCAGTGAGGCGATTTCACTAGAATCTACAGCAGTCGAGTATGGCGAGTGATCTAGCCATGGCAGCCCAGTTTTCCACCCATTGTTCCTAAACCTGCTGAAGTTGGCTAAACCATATGATCGCATTCTTCCCGAGCTCACGCCATCATATTTCTACAGAAGAAATTGCGTATACCCTCCCTCTATCTTGAACTGATCATTGGGCACTCCCTTCGGCCCATCAAGAATGATGCCTTCTTGCTGCAACGTCCAGTAGTATTGAAGCGATCGCTTGGGGAAATATTCAGGACATATTGAGGTCACAGTCTTCCAATCTCGAGGTGGTGAAAGTCGCTCCGCTATACTCCAACTGGGGCTGCACAGTTGCAGCATTGGAATCACCAGGGCCGGAAAACATCGTCATTTAGACAGATTCCAAGTTGAACGTTAAAGAAACTTCATCTCTTGAGGTTGGACCTCCCACCATCTCCGCCATCTCATGCTCGCAATGTTTGGAAGAACTTAATCTTTCTCCGACACCTGCAGCCGTGTCGGTGCTTGAGTACGGCGTCTAGTTCTTTATTCTGTGGCTTGAAATACTATATTTTTACAACTTTCAATCTCGAGACTTGCACGAGGCTCTTCCAGCTACCCGTTATGTTGCCCTGTCTGGAAGAGCTCAGGCTTTTGGTGCCAAAGGAATTGGTATGGGCGGATTCATTTGATTCGTTCTTCCAGGCCACTTCCATGAACCCGACTCTTTCTCGAAATTTCACATGTCTTGACCTCAAGATGAAGCATTGGCCTTGGGACACTCCTCCACTATCATCCGAGACCACCGTCAACCTCCCTATGATGTCGCCCTTGTTTCAATTGACCAAGCTGCGTATTCTCCATCTCTATCTGTTACCCTGGGCATATCGCCATCCTCTAGACCAAAGGCCTCCTGCAAGGTTTCCGTTCATCCACTTTGCATGGTCTGTTGCTTTTAGTTGGTATAATTATTACAGTCATCCCAATCCGAGTGTTCCACTGAGTTCCCCTTACTTATCATAACTGAACTTACTAAACTTACGATAGGAACGCAGAGTAGGCGTCATAGGACTGCGGCCCTTACAAATGCCAAACCCAGAGCGTAGACTGCTACGGTGCTCCGTCTCGATCACGCGTAGAGAAGGGAGACAACTATATCGAAAATATAAGTAGACCGAAGTAGACAAAGGCATATACATAGGGAAACCCGACAAGCCCAAAAGGATATAGGTTTTTAAAAAAAAATAAAACCTCTCCATGGTTTGTTCCTCGGAGTTTCTCGTGATACCTAGGCCTATTACTGAAGCACATTATAATTTTTCGGCATGTGACCTACGTCGAAACCTGGTTGCACGAGTATCACAGTTCCTGTACTCGTCAACGATCCGTGTTGTCAGGACTCTTGTGGCCGTGTGAAGGAAGTGACAGGGAACAATTTTGTATCTGTCATTCAAATGGCCAACCATCGCATTATTTTCGTCGGCGAGGAACGTAGTACATGTGGGAGAGATCATGTTATGAAGCATCTGTACGTGTATGACCCGCAACAATTAACCTAACGTATCAATTACAGTCAAGGGCAGTCAAGAGCCCAACTCTCGATATCTGATAGTTTATTTCACGTCTTGTTCCACTGACGACGATCAGGGGTTTCTGGGGTTTTCGCGACCCTGGATATATACTGACAAGATCCTCCCTCTATGTGAGTATTATCAACCGCCACTGCATACCATGTTGCCTACGGATCCGATTGTTATGACTCCTGATGAGCGGTGGCAGCCTCCTAGAATTCGCTTGCCTCACACTATGCTACGGTTTAGCACCCATTCTTCGGCTCTGATTGGTCCTGGATTTCTCAATGTTCTACCCTTGTAGGGATGTTGACGCCAATGACGATTGTGGCCATGCATTATTTATGCAAGTAATAAGGCCTCATTCACAGACACACAACTTTTACCGACTGTTAACAGATGTCTGGGGAAATCTTTATCATGGGCAATCCTAGTGGTGGTTTCATTGGAACTGATTGCATTGACCGCATTTTATGCTCTCTGGTTCAGCACAATGACCCTTTCTTTTGAAACGCTGCCTGTGCTGGAACGGGCGCAGCCCTTAGTAAACTCTGGCCTTTCGAGGTTGGCAAGATTCGACTAACTGTATGACTATATGTGCTGTGAGTTCTTTCCATTTACAAGCCCAAATCAATCCCCTAGCTCTCCCTCGCAATCCACGCCAGCCGATCTTCAACGACGTTTTCATCATATGGCGTGCATGGTCTATCTTTCAACGGCGGAAGTGACCTCTCTGCCTTCCTCTGGATCGCAACAGTTGGTATGTTACATCTAACTCTAAATCTTCTATATCAAGGGACTAACAGATCCGCAACAGGTCACGGAGTGGTATATATCTCATTTTATGGTCGTCAATCCTTCCCATCGAATGCTAGTAGCGGCCGCGGAAGCTAGCCTCCGAGAAACAACCACTTGCTCCGCATCCGCCCTTCTCTCAATCGGCCACAAATTTCGTCGCAGCCCTTTTCATCTGCTCGGTATTATGGTGGGCTCGTCATCTCCCCTGCCGCTGTGTGATGATTGGAGTTGACCGGAAAGCTGCAGGTACCACTTGCGCTTTCTGCGCAGTCATTTCGAGACGCGGCAGCTGCGGCTTTTCGGGATGCGGCACAGACTATCTTTATTGGTAGACTCGGGAGCGCTCTAACTGCACACTCCAAGTGAGTGAGGTGATTCTTGGAGCCTTCCTTCCATGGTTCTACAGCTTTCAACGACCGTCATGCGACTTGCCGTTCCTCCCAGAGATGAATTCCCCGATGATCGCGTTCCCAGACTTTGACCGCTGTGATACTGTGCGATTTCGGTTAAGCCTTTGGCAACGGCCTTTGATTCCTCTGCGCTTAGTGCTCTTTGAACTCTGTTCGTATATCCTGCGCTACTGCAGGCAGCACTCGAGGCTTTCAGCGCAGCCATCAATTAGAGACCGCAGGAGGTGCAGGTTTTTCCAGGATGCCCCCGTCCGTACTTGTATAGGATTGGCTGGCTGGTAGTCAGTTCGATTCGGGAGCGCTCTACTGGCACAAGTTACAAGTGAGTGCCAGTGAAGGTGATCTCTTAACGTATGCGTCTTCCTTTTTTCCCGTTCCTCTTCCTCCTTCCTTTTGCGAGCGATGTATGCATGTTTTCAATGTATCACCCTGAGGCATATTCATACCTCACTAATTGACAATCCATCCCTCCCACCCCACACCTTCCATGGAACGCATCTCCCCCCCCCCCCCCCCCCCTCCGGCCCGCGCGTGACTTGTGTTGAATGTACGTACGTAGGGGCGATTCCCGAATTCCCGCCTCTATTATGGTATGGTATATACGGGTAAGGAGATAGGGTATATCTTCCCTCCCCAGATACAAGCACAAGTCGTCGAAGCAAGTAAACCAGAGAATGCGTCCGCAGCCCCTCCACGCCATACTAGCACCCACGACATACACCTCCTCTCTCGTCCTGCTCCTCCTCCCCCGGAGCACCCACGCCCAGCGCGTCATAACATACTACACCCAGCCCCCGTCCCCCCCGGCGTCGCGCACGATCAGGATCACCGCGGGCGTCGTCTCCGGTGAGTTTCTCACACCACTCACACACACACTCACTCACTCAACTTGTCGTATTCATATCCGGACTACCTACCCCTCACCCACGACCACACCGAACCACCAGGCGCCTGCGGCCTCCTCGTCCTCTTGATCCTCTCCAGGATCGTCTACCGGACGTTTTTCTCCCGCCTCGGGAGGCGCGGGGAGCTAGGGTCTGGGCCTGATGGGGACCGCGACCGCGACCGCGGGCGAGGGACAGAGATAGAGACGCGGTCCGCTTGGCGGTGGCTGTGGTGCGGGCGCCGCGCCACTGCGATACAAGAGCACGAGCTGCAGGACAAGGATAAGGCGAAGGCGAGCATCGTGCACGTCGAGCATGCCGCGCGGTGGGAGTGTGATGGGTATGAGTATGAGTGGAGCAGGGAGCGCGCGGTGGTGCCCCGCGTGGATATCATGGGCATGCGCCGTGAGAGGGAGAGGGAGAGGGTGCGTGTGGCTTCTGTTTTTTTTTTTTGGGGGGGGGGGTGGGGGAGGGCAGTGGCTCATCGTGTGTTTTTTTTTTAGGGGGCGGGTATGAGTGTGAGTGTGAGTGTGAGTACGGGTACTAGGGAGGAGGAGGAGGAGATGAAGAAGAGGGATAGGGAGGAGATGGAGATGGAGAAGGAGAAGGACTGCACCAGTGGAGCTGGGGTGAGTTCAATGCGCCCATTGTGACCCGTTAACCGTTAACTCTGTTGGGAATCATCAGGACTCTGTCTCTGCGGGTGCGGATGCGGGTGTACAAGACCCAGCGCCTACACCGGTGCAGGTGCAGGTGCCTGACCTCCCCGCGGCGGTGCCGGTGCCCATACATATACATACACGCGAGGGAGAGAGGGACGAGCGCTGGCGGTGGCGTTGCAGTGTGTAGGTGTAGATGCATAGAGGGATTGTGGGGCACCACTACCCACTGGAATGTGGGATGGACGCCGTTGCGTTGCGTTGGAGAGGATACACGATACACGGAACAGGATACGGGATACATGATCGATCACCAGGGTCCCATGACGGAGAATGATTCGGAATAGCCGATGCACCACATACGTGCATAAGAGAGGTTCTTCCCCCCCCCGCGCCCGGAGCGCTATAGAATGGAACGGAACGGAATGGAAATAGATAGAATACATAGAATGTATGAGGGAGAAAACGCACCACAGGATCCGTAAGCCTAAGGCATATGTCATAAATGTCTCGGGCCACCGCCGTCAAATTGAATTGAATTATTATAACGCACGCGCGCACAAGGGGGAGGCTGGCATTTTCGCATTCACCGCCAAGACCCCCGCGAAGACCGCCACCTACACCCGCACCCACACCCGCACCCGCACCCATAATCAACGATGCTGCGGCGGACCAGCGCACCGTGTACGAGCGCCCTCGCCCTCGCCCTCGCCCTCGCCGTCCCGCAGCTGCCGGGTGCCAACGCGCAGCAGGGCATCGGGGACAACCTGCTGAGCCTGGCGACGCGCATCGCCCTGGGAGTCATCGTCAGTGAGTCCATCTCTCCCACCGCCGCTCAGTGTGCTAATCCGTGTTCATCCGCGAACAAAGCCCTCGTCGGCGTCGTCTTCGTCGTAGGCGTGTTTTCTGTCGTCTATGTGTGTAACAGGCCGCTGCCGCCGCCCGCGTTAGAGGAGGACGACGAGTCGTGGTTTGGAGAAGCGCGGGCGCATAGGCGAGTTGGAGGTGAGGCGGAGGGGGGGAGACAGCAGCGGCAGAAGGCGAAACAGAAGCATGCATGGTGGGTTGCCTGGAGACACCCCCGCGGGGTGGGAGAAGACGAGGACGAGGCGCACGAGATGCGGGTGCCGACGCGGGGGGTGGGTGATAGCGGGAGCGGGATGCTGCATCCCGTGGAGGCACCGCCGCCGCCGTATGTGGGTGAGGGGGTGAGGGCGCCGCCGGAGCTGAAGCTGATGATGGATGGAATGGAATGGAATGTATGACGGTACAATAATGTATCCATGTCTCATTACAGAGTTATAATGCAAAGGGAGTGGGGACTCGATCACGCGATGGGCTCTACCACGACATCATCATCGCACATTGCCATTGCCGTCGTGCTTGCGTTGCTGCCGGGGGCTAACGCCCTGCAGCGCGTGGTGCACCGCACGCTGAGCTTCGCGGCGCGCATCGCCGTTGGGGTCGTTGTCAGTGAGTCGTATCGGCCCGCAGGTGGCTAAGAGCTAATCGTTCGCAAAGGTGTCGTCGGCCTCGTGATTGTGATAGGCGTCGTCTCGGTGTTCTACATGCGCGACAGGCGGCGACGTGGGGCGGCTGGGTTGGAGGAGGGGTCGTCGCATATGCAAAATGAAGTGACATGGTGGAGGGGGTGGAGGACACCGGCGGCTGTTCCTGTGCTGGTTACGCCAGGAGAGGAGGAGGGGCAGGAGATGGGGCGGGTGGCTACGCGGGTGCAGGACAGAGGGATGCTGCACACAGTGGA
>JABCKO010007980.1:0-36386 GCA_018855915.1 Tephrocybe sp. NHM501043
TTGAGTCATTCCATCAATAGCCTGTACATTATTCTGTTTTATGAGTTCCAAAAGCAGTCTCTACATGCACCCAACTCTAACACAGACCTCATACTAGAATCCAAGCTTCTAATCTTCTGCCATTACATATATAGACCTCAAGGAAGCTTGGATTTTAGGTATGCGGCCTGTCTGTTGGTTAGATCCTCTCTTATTGGATTTTAGAACATTTTCTCTTTTTGTCCTCTCTGCATTGCCCCTGCTTGTGCCTCGCCATCTTAGTATCATCTTATGACTGGAACACATGGAGATCATCAAGAAGGTAGTGCCCTTCCGATTGAAGTCTCTCAATGTATGCTCTCAACAACACTCACTCCCAGGGAGATTTGAGAGGGGACCAATCCATCCCAAATGAGTTCACAGACCACATCACAGACCACAACCATTCATCAGCCTACCAGATCCATTGATAAGGATAGACATGATCAAAGATTTGTCCCTGTCAAAGTGGAAGAGAGGATTCACAAATGCAATAGAATTATCAATGAGGCAGTTGTTAAAGAATGGTCAACAGTGGAATTGGCAGACACCTTCAAATCGATCGGACTATCAGCTGCTGAGGCATTCAACTATATCGAGGAATTCAAACAAAGGGTCAAACTTAAACAAACAGCATCAGAGAAGTGCAGACAACAACAGTCTTGGGAGCAATCACCAGACAACCAAGGAGAAGATAATGGTTGAGGTAGAGAGGATTATGCTAGAGCTGTTTGCAAAGCTGACTGGGCAAAATTCAGAGCCAAGTTGGTGCAGGAGGCTCAAAGCAATATTGACAATCTGCTTCATGTATTTGATGCAATCCTTGGCCTATTCAAGGAATCCAGAGATTGCACATTGTTCACACTATCTAAAGGAGTGCTCGCAGTTGCTCCTCACCTTGGGTGAGAGACTGATGAATCCATCTACTCTGACCCCCATCTTGACAGAACATGTAAAGCAAAACTGGTTTTTGCAGCTGAAAAACCCTTTGAGAACCTTATTAATAGAAGTTGGGGTAGAAAACTGTGAGACCTGCTGTCTAACTCAATCTGGAAGCTTATTATCCTGGACAAATATGTCAATTTTGAGAAACTTTATGTGATGCTCAACCCAAAGTACAATCCATACAATGATACAAAGGATCTCAATGCCAACCTTGCAATACTTAAAAAAGACTTTGTTTCAGCCAAACACTCATTTTGTACTGAGTCAGAATGGACATGATTATTTGATGCATGGTCAGCAAGAGTTAATGTGTTCTACCCACACCATTCAAATGAGCTATCAAACTATTGTGACATTGTCATTGATATGTTCAGAGCTACATCATTGCCTCTCCCTGCAATCCATTATGACAGAGAAGCTAGGGAACAATATGACAGAAGACCTTTTATTCTTGATGCAAATTGTGATGCCTTATCTATTCCAATGCTATCTCAGCTTCTCAATGTAGCTCACCACTCAGTACCATCACTCATTACAACAGGAACTAAACAAAGTATTGACTTGAATGATCAGCCACAGAAGAGAGCACAGACCATCTGTGAAAATTGGAACTTGGGACTTTGTGAGATGGATCTATGTCATTATGGGCATTGTCACCACACTTGCAGTGAGTGTGGTGCATCTTACTGAGCCAAAGATCATGGATACTGCCTCATATCCATCAACCAATGGAGAATTCAAAGATTAAGAACAGCAAAAGGAAGCAGCACTTAGAGCAGAAAGAGCCAGATAATGACAAACTCAACAGCTCAAGCAGAGAGCCAAAGAACACTTATCAGAGATTCCACACTTCAAACAAGAATTTGTCTAGCAAAATTCACTTCCTTCTCCAGAACTCACTCCATCAGCTCTCACTACTGAAACATCCTCTCCCTTACCTTCTCCACCATCCCATCTCCCCACTGACAAAACTGTTCAATCTTCATTGGAATTGTTACAAAAATACATATACATAGAAACTCCATTCAACATTGACAGATTTGAGGAGCTTCTCCTTGACCATCCTAACCAACCTTTTGTGATATTGGTCATTTGCTCCCTCTGAGAGGGCTTCTGACCATTTGATACAGGCAACTGGGCGAAGGATAAAGAGGACATCATAAAAAATTATTCAACTGAAGACATTGATCTCAAAGCTATTAATTCATTTTGGGACAACAAAATTCAAGCATGTCATTGGTCTGATCCTCTTCCATTCTCAGCTAGCAACCTTCCTCCAATAACCAAACTTTCCCCTATATTTGTCATTTGGCAAAAAGGAAAGGCTCATGTCATAACAGATCATACTGCTTTGGGGCTCAATGATGGCATTCCCTGTCATGAAGCAAAAGTTAGATATGACAACATACACACCTTTGGACAAGCACTTTTTAATGTGAAGAAACACTATTCTAATGAAAAACTCCTTACATGGAAATCAGATGTATTGTCAGCCTTCCTAAATCTTCCAGCTCACCCACTATATCAACTTTGACAGATTGTTGATATTGAAGGAACACTTTGCATCATTCATCAACTGATATTTGAGAATCAAGCATCTCCCAGGTGTTGGTGTTCTGCAGCTGCTCTCATGGTATGGATTGGCATCAAAAAATTTGGCATCTTCAACTTTCATGACTTCAAGGATGACTTCTTTTCTTGGGATCTTGCTAAAAACATGATCATCTATAAAGGTGGATCAAGGCCTTCACAGCAAGTAAAGCTCCTTAAACTATGGGACAAAATAGGATGCCTTGGAAAGAGTATAAACAGGAGTTTGGGATGCAATTGGAGATTATTGGATTCTACATCAATATCAACAAAGACACATTAACATTAACAAATGACTTGATTAATGATATTGTAGATCTCATCAAAAACCTTCTTAAGACACCTAATTACCATCCTCCTCTTTGCCAATGGCTCAGAATAGCAGGTCATCTCAACTGGACTTTTAACATTCTTCCATTAGGACATCCAGCATTAACTGAACTATATCAAAAGACAGCAGGGAAAAGCATCATACATGCTGGGATTTTCCTAAATCAAGAAGTCATCAAAAATCTTCAATGGCTGTTAGACATGATCCCAAGAGCAATAGGTGTACATCTAGTAGAATCTACATGATGGTTCAATGCTGAAGCCAATTTCACTATGTGGACAGATGCTAGTTTGAAACTCAGCTTATCATTTGTGCATGATCACCAAGGATTTGTCTATGAAATCAATCATGCTGAGTCATCTCAAAAGATTGACATTTTCTTCCTCAAACTCACAGAAATCCTCTCTGCTGTTCATCATATAGCATCTTTTGACAAACCACCAAAGAAGGTGCTCATATGGATAGATAGCCTTGATTCTGTTGCAGCACTTAGTGCTCTTTGTGCTGCAGAATACTCACATAATGCAGTTCTTCTCACAATAGCTGGCATCCCTATTGAGACATCCATTGATTTGCAACTATGCCATATCCCAGGAAAAGAGAACATTTGAGCTGATCTTTTATCCTGGCTGATGTTGGATGAGTATCATCATCAATTTTCTATTGACTGTGTCTGCCATTTTTCTCCACCTAGAGACCTTTTGCAGACACAATGGAGGACATGCTTTTAGGAATGCTGGGTATTCAGTTCCAAAACTGACTCATCCAGCTCTAAGGCTACAGGATCTTGATGATTGTGTAGTGCATCTTCAAACACATGCTATCAAGAGATCAACTTTGGCAGGTTATGCGACTGGAGCTTGTGACTATATTCATTTCTGCTTAGCACACAACCTTCTACTAAAACAACCTTCTACTAAATCCAACACCCCAAACTTTGGCTTGCTATATCATTTTCACTTCTCTATTGATTGCTTCTGGATCAAAATACCTTACAGGAGCACACCATTTTCTCCAAGACTACTTTCCCAACTTTGAGCAGAACAGATCAAGCCCTTTGGTACAGGTGACAATTTGAGGATCAAAGAAATTAGAGCCAATCCTATTCATAGAAAACTTCCAATCCACCTCCATCATATTCAAGCTTTCAACAACAAAGCCAACTATTCCAGATCATATGATAACCTACTTTTTGCAACTATAATGTCATGCTGCTTCTATGCATGCCATAGATCAGGAGAACTCATCCCAAAGTCAACAAAGGATATCAACTGGAAGAAAATCATCAAGTGCTCTTTCTTTATGACTTCACATGGTTATGTGGGATACCATCTACCATATCACAAAACTGATTCTTATTTTCATAGCACCAACCTTCTGTTATCTCAACAAGATATAGCTAATCCAGTATCTCTCTTAAACAAATATGTAATAGCTTATGACAACATTCACAGAGCTTACTGAGCTCTCTTTTTATCCTCTCTTTGTGTTCCCACCCTCCTCTCCCTTAGACTGGAATATGCATAGATTTTTTATTCTTTTATAGTTTTACAAACACAAACAGATGTTACGTTCCATAGACATTCAGACCAACATTTGTTGCTACTACACATCTGCATTTCACTGCATCACCAATAGATCTTGGGTCCATGTAAGTAGTCTGCTATGTGCTATTTGGATCACTGCCAATGTGTGACAATGCAGAGGCTCAGTTCCTTCTTTCTGCCTCAGTAATTACTGGGAGCTACCTAACTTCCCCTTTTAAGCTTGGCTGCCTTGGTTCTTTCTGCCACTTATGCCTTGTTAGCACTGCTGCCTCTGGTGTGTGTGCCCCCTCCTGCTCACTGCCACACCTCTGCATGGGGTAT
The DNA here is from genome assembly GCA_018855915.1 of Tephrocybe sp. NHM501043. NCBI lineage: Eukaryota > Fungi > Basidiomycota > Agaricomycetes > Agaricales > Lyophyllaceae > Tephrocybe > Tephrocybe sp. NHM501043. The sequence continues at coordinate 4,753 of JABCKO010007980.1, forward strand.
ACCCTGTTGTAGAGACCCCTTTTTCCACTGCCTGGGTAGGGTAGAACCCTGCCCAGTGCATCATAGATAGGCAGAAACTTTGGTGCTCATTGTTTTAGACAATGCTGATGCATGTTAATGGGAAGATTCATGTTTGATTGATGATATAACTAAGTTCAATAATGATCAGCTTGACTACAAGAAATAAATCAGTCTGAGTACAGTAAATATCATACAGTAGAATACACACCTCAGCCAACAAAGAATAGACTGAGGGTGTCAAAACTAAATGGATCCACTGTATATGTGCAGTAGTGTACTGCACAATCAAGAGTTTGAAAAACAAATACACCAAGGATGCTGTGAATTGCTGTGCATGATCAATGATGTGACCAAGATGGTTTGCTAAATTCTCCAACACATGTTTGATGGTAGTGACAGTGAGAACCATTGATGGCAGCATGATTAATGACTAGCATGTTCCTGGACCCCCAATACCTAAGCCAAAAATGAGTTTTAGGGAAGCTGAGCAGAAAAACATGTAATTTTAGTATATTTTAAAAGAGGAGGGCAGAGACATTGATGCTTGTTGTTTCTGACAATGTGTGCAATGTTGATGGGAGCATGATTGATAACTTTCATGTTTCCAGAACTCTCAAGAGCTTTTCATTCTTCAAAGTACTCAAATTATCCAACTTCAATTTGCAACAAGGGAAAACCAATGAATTTGCCTTGTGTTAGAGGTGTAGGTGCTACACTACCTACCCCTCTAATACAAGCAGTTGTGTAATATGGTCACATGTAGGTCTCTTGCCCACCAAGGCCAACTGTCTTATGAGCTAGAAAACTCACTGATTTCGAAAAAAATGTGATATTTTCATGTTGTCTTTCATAAAACTGAGTGGGATAAGCTGCTATATTTTTTTATGTTATTTATAGTGGTGTTTCCCACATCAAAACATGAGGGAAATATATGGATGGCACAGAGAGGGAATATTTGATTCAGAAGAGACTGATAGGAATGATGTCAGTGATGTCATTGATACAGTCTCATTAGATTGGACTTCAGACACCAAGATATTAATAGATCAGTGACCTTATTGATCTGGTTGGTCAGATTACTGGTAATCTATGTCTAACCAGATCAGAACATATAATCTCCCCTCAAATTTCTCTTTTTTGACCACTTGTATACCTAGAAAGCTACAAATACTATTTATATATGTTTTGTACACTATTCCAGTGCTAACTAATGTGTATATTGCCTGTATAGTGTCCAATATTTGATAAATAAATCCAAACAAAGATTTCAAAAACATCGTCAGTGTCCTACTGCTTTTCCTCAACATGGATATGATCAAACAATCTGTATAAGATGCCTACTAATGGATTCTGAAAAAATAATTGGAATATATTATGACTCTGTCCCAGAAATCCATGTTTATCATTATTTTTAAGTATGTGAATGAATTACCTTCTAGATTACTTAGTCCCCAGGCCTATAAGTTACAATCAGAATATTAGATTGTACTGAAATACTATAGGAGAGAATAATATAGTTGTACCCGCCCCTATAATTAGGTGAAAACTATCCAGATAGTCAATAGATCCTTATTATACCTATTATTGAGTGTAAAGTACATGTTGTACAAGGCCTCTGCACTCTCCTTCTATCCCAGAAATGATAAAGCAGTTATAAGAAGTGCCCTAGATAGTATTTAAACTAACATATCAAGGGAAGAAAGTGAGAATACTGTTGAAAAGACAATGAGTGGTCCTAATGCACATCATTTCAGTGATGTGTATCATCATTCTAGTCAGAATTTGACTATTTTGTTTCCTCCATCTTCCACAAAGCAGATAAAGTCCCAGACCCTGTTGTATATGATGGAATACATGTTATATGTCACGTTAGAAGTGCTGTATAATTTATTTTATGAGTACTTGGAGCTGTACAGTCAAAACATATGTTTCTTTCCCAAAGTATTTTTATTTAAGGTTTGGTTCTGAATGGATTAGAGGACCTTGGATCTTCAAAAATTTCAGCATTTGGATGAGTAGAACAGGAGATATTGTATAAACAACATACAAAATACCATCAAATCTAATCTCTGGTTTTAATTGCTCATATATTGAGATTTCCTTGCCTGAAACATAGATTATACATGGCTTGCTGGATATTATTGCTTTTCAAATGCTTATACATGGAAAGGATGGTTGGCTAAGCCCTGCCAATATGTTGATCTTCATTGTTTACATCTGTTTGTTTTCAGAGGGAAAAACATCGGACACTGTTTAGGCCGATATTGGGCTTGCTATTTCTGAGGAAAATCATATGAAGGCCTCATAATAAGTATAATCTGTATATCTATATATGATTTAGAAGTAGCTCAAGGCTCATATAGATTGAAAAAAGCAAAATTTGAGGGGGATTATATGTTTTGATCTGGCTAGATATAGATTATTGGTAATCTAACCAACCAGATCAATGACATCATTGACATCATTCCCATCAATCTTCTTCTGTATCAAAATATCCCATCATCATCTATAACCTCTCTGTACTATCCATCTATTCCCCTCATGTTTTGATATGAGAAACATCTCCATAAATAACACAAAAATGGTCTTAAACATATAGTAGCTTATCCCACCCCATTTCATGAAAGAAAACATGAAAATATCACATTTTTTCTCAATTGTATTCAAAATCTTGGTCCTTTCTTCTGTATTAAGAAGGTAGCTATCATTTGTATCAGTTTTGGCTAAGTGGGTAATTTGCCATTGTAATGAAATTAGATCATGGGTAAGTGGCCTGTATATAGTTATAAACGTAGGCTACACATGCATCTGAGGGGGAATTATATGTTTTGATCTGGCTAGATATAGATTATCAATAATCTGACCAACCAGATCATTGAGGTCACTGATCTATCAATATTATAGTGCCTGAAATCCAATCAAATGAGATTATATCAATGACATCACTGATATCATTCCCATCAATGTCTTCTATATCAAAATATTCTAATATTATCCATAACTTCTCTGTGCCATCTATCCATTCTCCTTATGTTTTGATGTGGGAAACATCACTACAAATAACCAAAAAAATGGTCTTAAACACATACTGGCTCATCCTACCTCATTTTAGGAAAGCAAACATAAAAAAACACATTTTTTTCGAAATTGTATTCAAAGTGTCATAAGAGGTTAGATACTTCCACTGAAACAGTAGACATGTCCATCATGATATGGATACTTTCATGACAATATGGAAGCTTCCACATAAATGGAAAGATCCAGGGGGGGTGAAAAGGTCCATGGAAATCCTGCCTCTTAGGTACAAGGTTCTTGGTGTAGAGTTAACTTTTTAGGCTATGGTAAGGGGGCTGCCTGAAGTGAACCTACTGTGCACTAGCCTTGAGCTCAAGCCTTTTCCAAACCCCACAACAGTAACCTATCTATTATATTTATCCCATTTTTTGCTGATGAATGCATCACATGCCAACACTGAGCAACTGTAACAGTCTGCCATCAGATTCTGAAAAGACATGAAAAATATGTATTGAAAAGATTGTATGTAAATTTGGATAAGCAATAATATCAGGAATAATTCTACTTATCCTTACAATTGAGCTATTATTTGCCTTGTTGTTCAAGGAACTTCACAACCTCTGGATAGCCACTTTGTGCACCAAGATGAAGAGCAGTCCAGTGGTCCTTGGCTTGGACAGGTTGGCAAAATATGGATAAATATAGAGCTTTCCCCACTCACTCTTGGCATTGACCTCTGCTTTGCCATGCTCAATCAGAAATTTCACAACATCCAGGTGACCTTCTTGTGCACTTAAATGGAGGGGTGTCCAGTGGTCCTTAGCTAGGACAGGTTAGCAAATGTGGATAAAATAGAGCTTTTCCCACTCACTCTTAACATTGACCTCTGCTTTGGAATGCTGGACCAGGAACTTCACAACTTCCAGATAGCCCCCTTGTGCACTTAAATGGAGGGGTCTCCACTGGTCCTTGTCTTGAACAGATCATCAAATGTAAATCCAAACAGAGCATCACCCACTCACTCTTGACATTGACATCTGCTTTTCCATGCTGAGCCAAGAACTTTACAACTTCTACATTGCCATGTTTTGCACTCAAATGGAGAGGCATCTCTTCTTCATCATCTTGAGAAAGTTAAGGATATTGGATGAAGGCAAGATGTCTCCCACCTACTCTTGACATTGACATCTGCTTTACCATGCTGGACCAGGAACTTCACAACCTCCAGATGGTCACTTTGTGCACTTATATGGAGGGGTGTCCAGTGGCCCTTGGCTAGGGCAGGTTAGCAAATGTGGATAAAAACAGAGCTTCCATCTGCTCACTCTTAACATTTACCTCTGCATTGCCATGCTCAACCAGGAATTTCACAACATCCAGATAGCCTGCCTGTGCACTTAAATGGAGGGGTGTCCAGTTGTCTTTGTCTTCTGAAATTCAGCAAATGTGGATGAAAAAACAGTTTCTCCTGCTCACTGTTGACATTGATTTCTGCATTTCCCTGATGCACAAGGAACTTCACAATTTCCAGGTAGCCCCCTTGGGCACCTAAGTGGAGGGGTGTCCAGTTGTCCTTGTCTTCTGAAATTCAGCAAATGTGGATGAAAAGACAATTTTCCATACTTACTTTTGACATTGACCTTTGCTCTGCCATACTGGACCAAGGATTTCACAAGGTCTACATTGCCACTTTTTACACCAAAATGAAGGGGTGTCCAGTCATCCTTGTCTTCAGGAAGTTAGCAACTATGAATTAAAATTGAGCTTCTCCCACATACTGTTGACATTGACCAGTGCTTTGCCCTGAGATATGAGGAACTTCACAATCTCCACATTGCCACTTTGTGCACTCAAATGGAGAGGTGTAGTGTTGTCCTTTGCTTGGATGGGTTAGCAAATATGAATGAAATTGTGTGTCTCCTACTAACTGTTGACATTGACCTCTGCTTTGCCTTTCTGGACAAGAAATTTCACAACTTCCAGATAGCCCCCTTGGGCACTTAAATGGAGAGGTGTCCAGTTGCCCTTGTCTTTTGAAATTCAGCAAATGTGGATTAAAAGCCAACTTTACCCACTCACTGTTGACATTGACCTCTGCTTTGCCCTTCTGGACCAGGAACATCACAACATCCATATGGCCCCCTTGAGCACTTAAATGGAGGGGTGTCCAGTTGTCCTTGGCTTGGACAGATCAGCAAATTTAGATTAACAAAGGTTTCTGTCACTCACTATTAACATTGACCTCTGCTTTGCCTTTCTGGACCAGAAATTTCACAACTTCCAGTGAGCCCCCTTGGGCACTTAAATGAAGGGGTGTCCAGTTGTCCTTGGCTTTTGAAAGTCAGCAAATGTGGATGGAAAGAAAGGTTTGCCCACTCACTGTTGACATTGACCTCTGCTTTGCCCTTCTGGACCAGGAACCTCACAACACTCATATGACCACCTTGGGCACCTTTATGGAGGGGTGTCCAGTTGTCCTGGGCTTGAACAAGTCATGAAATGTGGATGGAAACAGAACTTTCCCCACTCACTGTTGACATTGACTTCTGCTTTGCCATGCTCAACCAGGAACTTCACAAGATCTACATTGCCCCCTTGTGCACATAAATGGAGGGGGGTCTGGTTGTTTTCATCTTTGAAATGTCAGAAAATGTGATAAAAAGAGGTCCTCTCCCCACCCACTGTTGACATTGACATCTGCTTTGCCATGCTCAACCAGGAACTTCACAAGCTCCACATTTCCACTTTGTACACCAAAATGAAGGGGCATCCAGTGTTCCTTGGCTGGGATATATCAGGACTTGTAGATGAAAAATAGAGTTGCTGTCCCTCACTGTTAACATTGACCTTTGCATTGCCATGCTGGACCAAGAATTTCACAAGCTCCACATTGCCACATTTTGCACCAAAATGAAGGGGTGTCCAGTGGTCCTTGGCTTGGACAGGTTGGCAAATGTGGATGAAAATAGAGCTTCTCCCACTCACTCTTGGCATTGACCTCTGCTTTGCCATGCTGGACTAGGAATTTCACAACATCCACATTGCCACTTTGTGCACCAAAGTGGAGGGGTGTCCAGTGGTCCTTGGCTTGAACAAGTTATGAAATGTGGATGGAAACAGAGCTTTCCCCACTCACTGTTGACATTAACCTCTGCTTTGCCATGCTGGACTAGGAACTCCACCACCTTCAAATCTCCACTTTGTGCACCAAAATGAAGGGGCATCTTGTTGCTTCTGTCTTTAGTAAGTCAGCATATGTGGATGAAAATAGAATTTCTCCTACTTACTGTTGACATTGACTTCTGCCTTGCCATATATTACCAAGAACTTCACAACCTCAAAGTAGCCCCCTTGTGCACATAAATGGAGAGCTGTCTCTTTATCTTTATCTTTGGAAAATAAGGAAATGCAGATGAAAACAGAGTTCTTCCTACCCACTGTTGGAATTGACCTCTGCTTTGCTATCTTGAACCAGAAACTTCACAACTTCAAGATGGCCAGCTTGTGCACTTAAATGCAGTGGTGTCTCAATTTTTTTGTCTTTGGAAAGTCAGCAAATGTGTATGAACACAAAGTATCTCACACATACTCTTGGCATTGACCTCTGCTTTGCCATGCTGGACCAGGAATTTCACAACATCCACATTGCCACTTTGTGCACCCAAGTGGAGGGGTGTCCAGTGGTCCTTGGCTTGCACATGTCAGGACATGTGGATGAAGATAGAGCTTTGCCCACTCACTGTTGACATTGATCTCTGCTTTGCCATGCTGGACCAGGAACTTCACAACCTTCAAATTTCCACTTTGTGCACCAAAATGAAGGGGCATCTTGTTGCTTCTGTCTATAGTGAGTTAGCAAATGTGGATGAAAACAGAACTTCTCTCTCCCACTGTTGACATTGACCTCTGCCTTCCCATACAATACCAGGAACTTCACAACTTCTACATTGCCACTTTGTGCAGCAAAATGGAGGGGTGTCCAGTGGTCTTTGGCTTGTACAGGTCAGGAAATGCCATTGAACACAGAGCTTGCTCCACTCACTGTTGATATTTACCTCTGCTTTGCTATCTTGGACCAGGAACTTCACAACCTCCAGATGGCCCCCTTGTGCACTTAAATGGAGGGGTGTCTCATTGTTTTTGTCTTTGGAAAGTCAGCAAATGTGGATGCAGACAGGGTTTCTCCCACCTACCATTTACATTGACCTCTGCCCTGCCACGTTCTACTAGGAGTTTCACAAGCTTCAAATCTCCAATTTGTGCACCAAAATGAAGAAGTGTCTTATTGTCTTCATATCAACATATTAGATAATGTAAGTCAACAAAGAGTTGTTTCTACTCACATCCCACATTGATATCCATTTTACTGTGGTCAAATATTGACCTTGCAAATGGGGAACTATTGTTCTGCATTTTCCCACTTTCAACCATAAGTTGAATAATGTCATGATTCCCACTTTTTGCACTATAATGTATTATTGCTTCCTCATCTTGGAAATCAAATCAATCATCTTGAAAGTGGGACCATATGCAAACCATTATGTACCTAAATACTTCAATTCAAGATCCATTATGCAAACCAACAACTGAGATACTACATACCTTTATCATTTATCCTAGCTCCATGTCTCACAGCAAGCTCCACAATATCCCAGTAATCATTCTCCACAGCTAAGGCCATGGCTGAGTCTTTCAATAAAAATCAGTGTCAGTAATTTTGGTGATCAGCAACAATTATACCAATAGCATCTTGCTGTGGTCCAAGCTCAAGCACATATTGGACAATATCTATTTTCCTCTTCCCTGTAGCCTTTAACAGTCTCTTTCCAAGTGATTTGGCCTGTCTTTCCCCAAGAGCCTCCCCTAAATCACGGAGAGGGACTAGAAGCAGCAAAAGTGCAAGGGTTTGACCAAAAGTCCAGTTCCCCTCATCATTCCCGAGCACAGTATAATTGATGTTGTGTCTGATTCCCCATTCAGTGTCAAACACCAAGATACCATCAATGACCACCAGCATTCCTAGCCCAATCATGATGTGGTGGAGCTCTATGTGTTTAGGCTGATGAAAAAGGAATAATGGTACTGAAAACAAGAGGATTGGAATGAGGAGGTTCAGGAATGGGATGAGGAGTATGCTGTAGATTAAGATGGACCATGCACGCAGTCCAGCAGACCCCAGTGGAACTGCTTTCCCAACAACAACCACGGATGCTGAAAGGGAGCATGGTCGTGGTGATGGGCTGCCAAATCCAGCAGGGTTGCTCCAGAGCCATATGCCGACTGAGGCCATGAGAGACAGATGTAGAGTGCCTATGATAACAACAGGGTTTGTAACAGCCTTCCTGGCCTCATAAATCCATCGAGCAAGCCTTTGAGCTGAGAGTTGAAGATGATCCTTGGCTTCTTCATTCAGCTCGGTATCCGGGAGGTTCAACCTACGATAAGTATAAAGAAGTAGGTAGATGAACAAATTGGTGTTGTTCATCCAGCTGAGGTTGAGGATGATGGAGGTATGGTAATTCGAGATCCCCGTTGATGTATTTGATGCACTTGCTTGGACAATCGTTGACACGAGGATGGCAAAAGCAGTTATCAGAATGGTCGTAGACTGAGTTTCCAGGGCATTGAGCTCGGTGGGAGTGACCTTCTTGTCCTTTAATGCCAAAACGGCTGGGGCAAAACTGAGCAAATTCTGGGCATAGATAGCGGTGCGGACACCGATGCCAGAGACATCTGGATTGGCACCAAAACAAGGACCATCTTGGTCAAGTACACCGGACATAAGAGCAGCTAAAGAGCAGAGTGCCGGGTTTGAAGGTCGTGGTTCGAGTAAAAGGGGCGGTTTGAACATTGAGGCGAGTAACTCCTTGATTGTGTCCGTCAGAAGCCTGACATGTGTCATTTTCTCGCACGAGGGGCGCTTTAGTTGTTTGGTTGATAGATTTTGTGATGCCAAGCGTGCTGTCAGCCTTGAGAACGACTGTGGAGGAGTAATTAATAACATCTTTCTATTTTGAGGGGATCACAAGGTATACAAATCAACCCATCAAGTAAACAACGTAAAGTCATGGGAGGTCTAACGTTATCGAAATGGGTATAACGGAGAATGGTCGTGCTCTTAAACGCGCTGCGATGAACACACAATGAAAGAGAATGGTGAAGGACACAGGATGATACGGCGTACTTCCACGTCGTCGAGCAAGTGCAGTTGGGCATCAATGAGGATGTTCCACGATTTCTTTCTTCAGGCCAAGCACATATGCACGTGTCTGCTCTCATAATCACATCTCGATTAGCTACATGGCTATCGACATTTCGGCTCATCCTCTTCCATTAACAACGTAGACTCAACGAAGGCTCCCAATCGACTTCGATAGTGCGACCGCATTCAACTGCGACCCGCCCTTGACCATAACCCGGAACAACATCTAGGTTCATGGGAGTAGGAAATTGGGCAGGTGTGTTCAGGATATTGAGGCAAATATATATCGTATCATGCTACGCAGATAAAACGGTATTCACTTATACGTCGACTATTTATTATTATTATTGATCATTATACTGCTCGCTCATCGAGAGACAAAGCAGACGGAGACGTGCACCAGATATCATATTCCATAAGTATGACATACGATCGTTCACACTCATGTACCCTTTCGCACTTTGGGAGCTCGTGTCCGAATGCAGTATCCCTCGACACTAACCGTTGTATACAAAGAAAGATTATATACATCAAGGAAGACCTGAGACCTGTGAACCCAACTGGCATGTCTTTCAGCCTCGGTGCACAGCCCACGACTCACGAGGGGCTGGCAATTAAGCAATCGCAGCAATTACAACATGTCCCTATGCTCACTCAACCACGTTTGATCATCCTCGATCCTTCGACCCCGGCGAGGTGTATCGATTTATTGACATGGTTTCCGGCCGGTTGTATGACTGGCAATGATCGGAGTGGTATTGTCTTCTAAGGTATGACTGTCTCGTTGAAAAGGACGATTCGTGATTCGTTGGTAAGTTCCCTGTATAGAAAGAGTGAGCTTGAAAGGAGGTACGACGTGATGAGTCTGCCTAGGAGAGACTAGTGTAAGCCCACTCACTAAGTCGAGCAGGCCAAGGCGATCGCCGACACAGAACAAGAACGGGGTCTGTATTCCAAACGGGAATCTACACGTACATGGTCGTCGGGAACAAGATGGTAATCCGATATCCGAACCTTTAGTGCGTATGTAAGCAGTGTGCTTACACCCTCCCCCTCTTTGAGAAAGGGCCCAGAGATGTAAGTAAGTAAAAAAAAAAGAACGAAAGAGCAAGGAAAAGAAAGTAATGTAAGCTAAATGCTCACACGGGTGCGTCAAAAACCCAGAATTTGGGAAAAGCTACCGGTGGCCACCGAAGAACCTAACGTAAGAAACGCAAAGGACATTACGTGTCGAGAATTCCTCTGAAATTGCCTCTATGCTGTGCCAAGAACGATTCCAGTACCGAGGAGTCACGTAACTCCGAACCAGCAATCCAACGATCTTCCTCAGGACCACAGTGCTTAAACCTGACAAGATACTGGAAACCGAGTCCGCGGCGACGGTAGTTCAGTATCACATCAACCGTCACGCGGTGCATCCGGTTCAATAGGCAAACGATCCCCGAAGGCGTCGAACTTGCTCTCTTTGTACGGCAGCACTTCCGACGGGTGAAACCAACGACATGCACGGTTATTCGCAGTGGGCCTATCCAACTTCACACAGGACGTCTCCATATCCATCTTAACGATGCGGAACGGGCCATCAAACCGGGGCATCAACTTTGCGGCCCGAAACTCTCCCTTTGCCTTGTACAACTGTCGACGATGTTCCGTAGATAGGTGCACCCTGTCACCCACCTTCAAATCGAAATTTTCTCCTCGCTTCTTGTTTGCCTGAACCGATTGAGCAACCTTCGCTTTCAGCAAATTATCGTGAGCCTCGAAGAGGTCTAGCTCCAGCGTTTCAAGCACATTGCGTGCACTACGCAACGCAGCATCAGCCGATGCAGGCAACGCCGCAATCAGTGGAGGCACCAGACGAGGGGAACGACCCATGCGCAAGTGGAAGGGTGAAAAACCCGTGGAGCGATTACCCGTGTTCATCATTGCAAATTGTACGCGTGGCAGTGCGCGTACCCATTAATTTCGATCAACCCAGAAACGCAGCGCTTGAATCACAGTCTTATTACTCCTCTCGCTCGCACCATCTGTTTCGGGGTGAAATGCTGTGGACATCTTAATCCGCACACCTGTCAACTTGTGGAGTGCTGTCCAGAAAGCCGATACAAAGAGGCAGTCGCGATCACATATTAGCTCCAGAGGTAAGCCATTTTCGCAAAACCAGACATCAAAGAACAATAATGCGAGCTGTTCTGCAGTGAGATCCATCCGACAAGGTGCAATGCGAACGTCGGAGCCCAGCCAATCTGTCATTGTCAATATGCAATTGAACCCATCCTCCTCAGGTAGCGGACCGACAAAGTCAATTGCAACTGAGTCGCCACGTGCATCTGGAACAGGGAGGGGGTGTAGTGGTCCAGCTGGCTTCTTTGTTGAAGCCTTCAGTCTCTGGCAATCCTGGCAAGCTGGCACAAAGCCCTTCTGTAGGTCATGTCACATGTTGGGCCAATAGTATGCATCTCGCAGTGCTGCATATGACTTATCCACTCCAAAATGTCTGAGTGCATCATGTGCCAAGCAGAAAAGGAGCTCACGCACCCCAGGGGCATGCACAAACGACCCTCTATAAACCATAGTCCATCATGACATTCCACGCTCTGCATCTCTGCTGCAGACTTCTTCAATGCTGCTATCCATGGATCAGATTCATACCCAGCCAAAATCTTTGTGACAAGCTCAGGGTCAGCAGAGACAGTCAAGATTGGGGCTAAAACAGTGTTGGGAACCAGGGGGGAGTCCCGCAGAGCAGCAACAGTCAAACATGGTGAGTTGCACCCAACAGCCAACACAGAGCATATGGACTGAAATGGAGCAGTAGCCAGATGGTTGGCTTCCTCACTAGACTTGGTTCCCTCAACCTCCACTGGCAGACGTGACAATGCATCAGCAACAGAGTTATCATCACCCTTCAAATACACAATGCAACAGTCAAATTGACTCAAGAACTCCATCCAGTGTGCCTGGCAGTGAGAGAGAGATCCTTCTGTGTGTCAAAATTCTCGAGTGTTTTATGATCAGTAAACACAGTGAATGATGAGCCCACAAGGTCTGAGCACCATTTCTTCAATGCACAAATGATTGCTAAAAGTTCTTTCTTGTGTACAGGGTAGTTCAGTTCTGCACCCTTGAACGTCATCAAATCAAAGGTCACAGGGCATGCTGTTTCCCAGGTCTCTCCAAAAAATAGCATAGCACCAGAACACAAGTTGCTAGCATCAGTTGTTACAAAAATATGCTTTTTGTCATTATCATGATCAATCATAGTCAGGCATTCTTGCCCTATGACAATTGACTTAATGCCCTCAAACACCCTTTGGTGGTTGGTTGTTCAAGCAGGGAATGACTTGTCTGCAGCCTCAGTGGTCAACTCATGCAGTGCTGCTGTGTGTGTTGTGAGGGATGGAAGAAAGCTACCAATGTAACAGACAAGGCTAAGGAAACGCTTCACCTCGGTGGCAGATTTTGGAACAGATACAACATCATCAGGCAATTCAGATGCATGGGGAATCAGCTTGAATATATATCCTCATACTCCTTCCTCAACTGTGCATCCAGGGCATTAAGCCATTCCATGTGAGCCAGTTCCTCAATTCTTGCTCTTACTGCACCGACAATGTTAACAGGAACAACATCTTCAAATAATTTTGCCTGTGTCATATGGGCCAACTGTTTGGCACACACAAACTTCAACTCTTTGATCATTTCTCTGCAATCTGCCAAGACCTGCTTGACAATTTCTTCACACATGGGCACCAAGGCAGGGGAGACTTTTTAATGGGGAGGTGGAACAAATTGTAGTCACAGCGCTCATCAGTACATGTCTTCAATTTGTGTTTCAGGCTCTGAGCCTGCTCAAATTCCCAGTGGTCATTCCAATTCACTTACAATTGTGTTGGAGTCCATTCAAGCTGTATGAGCCTCAGACAATGCCATTTATGAGATTGAAAGCCAATTGAAGGCCTGAAGCACATCCAGATGCAGTGTTTAGACTGTGTGCTCATCAATTCTGTTTGGATCTCACCAAAAAGCTTCTTCTCATGTTTACCCCAGAGTTTACTAGGACCCCTTGGATGCACAGGAAGATTGAGGATACATAAAGGAGGAGATAGGGACCTGAGGATTCCCCTCAGGATGAGAAGAGGGCATTCAGGTTTGGGAAATTCAGGTGAAACAGTAATGAATTCTAATGTCCTCAAATGCAGGATGTCCATCCTATGATCTATGAATAAAGTCAAATTATTAGTTGGCCAAAGCATACAGTAGAGCCAAAGTAACCCACCCATTTGCTCACACCATGGCCAATAACTTCCTTCCCATACCAGTGTCCGATGTTAAAAGCTTTGGCTGAAATTTGATACCCCAATTCTCCTGTGCTATTGGCTCTAATGAAAAGTGCCTTGACAGGGTAAGGTTTCCTACTTGAATAATATTTGTCAAGGCATCTATGGCACTGGGTGCTGATTTGCATCTTGGGGGATGTTGCACATTTCAATCTGCCTCTTTTAGACTTCAACCAGGAAAGCAATGGCTTTCCTTGGTTGGGGATGGCATTGGAAGTGGAGGCCTGTACTCACTTTGTGTACAAGACATCAATGCACCTACTCATCCTGAGCTAATTCTTCATTCCCAGTGATATCACCATCATTATTAGTGTGGAAAACAAGCACGGGTGGTGGCAGCAGTGGTTGGCAGCCAGCAGGAGCAGGAGAGGAGACATTGCAGAAGGCTATGCCAAAGCAGAGGACTCAGTGCTGGTATGAGCCTTGCGCTAGAGGAGGTGGAGGATGATATTGACATATTTGCTGGCCATGGGACATGAATAAAGGTGAGGTTTGAGGGAACGGGCTGGCTGAGTGTTTGTGGCCTTGGTTCTGTTTGCCTCATCCTTGTCCATCTATCCCCACCAAGGCATATGTCTCTCTGTTAAGAAAGAGCGAGATATACCCCTAAGGCAATAATCTGACTTGATATCTAAACATTCAAGTGTCTGATGTGGCGTGGATGGAACAATGTCCTCCCATCTCTCATTCTCATCAGTGCTAGTTGAACTCATCTGAGTCGGTGCCCCTCACCCAAAGATCCTAATCCATAAGCATCTTGTCTTAACTTCAGCTCCACAGCATTTACTTGCATCTTGTTCTTTCCAACAGAATGAAAAGAGTCGGATTAGATTGACATTGCACATCTGTAGTTTCATGTACCTGCCACTCAGAACTCTGCTCAATTTCCACAACCACAGCTCTAAGTTCTAGCCATGGCCACTCTCCAACCCTGGATGAGCTCATCTGTGGATGTATGGATTTGCAGGAGGGAGAGTAGAACTCCCATTCCACATGCTGTGGGTGCCCTGGCCATCGTGTTCAAGTCTGCTGATGATTGTACTCCATAGGACAAGCATGCATGGTGTTGTCTCATCCCAACACATGTATGTGGAAAGTTCTGTGCAAGACAAGGTAATGGGGTGGAAATATAGGACATACCTTAAGCTCAGTATGGTGTCATAGTGAAAGAATGCATCTAGATTACTGAGTGCAAGTTTGCAAGATGAGAAGCTGACAGTGATCAACCAGTGTGGCATCCCCCAAGATGTGTTCTTGCTGGCATTACTTTCACCTCTTAAATATGCCCAAAACAATGATAGGCCTTTGTCTTCTTGTGCTCTCAACAGAAATAAAATGCCCTCCTGGTGTTTCTTGTTGTCCACTTTGCATCTCCCATTTTGCAAATGCTGCCAGCCCTGCCATCCATCATAGATATCAACAGGAAAATGGAAATGTGCTAGAGGGGCTAGGGCTAGATGGCCTACTCTCTCTACTTGTTTCAATATCTTGCTAGCCCTAACACAATATGCCCAATTCTAGTGAACACAAACTCCCTTCTACTCACATATCTAGAAAGGACCAGAACTATAACTGTATTTTGAATGACTGAATTCTACTACCACATTTTTTTTGCCAGTATTGATCTACTGCCAGTGTACTAATCTTTGGTCAGAGATATCTGCATGAGAGTCAATACAAAGCATGAGGTAATGATGTTGATGCACTGGGCAGGGTTCTACCCTACCCAGGTGGCAAAAGGGGTCTCTACACAGGGTACACCCCATGCAGAGATGTGGCAATGAGCAGGAGGGGGTGCACATGCCACAGAGGCAGTGGCACTAACAAGGGATGAGTGCCAAAAGAATCAAGGCAGCTGAGCCCAAAAGGGAAGTTGGCTCAGCTCCCAGTAATTACCAAGGCAGAAAGAAGGAACTGAGGCCACCAAGTCCAAAAGGGGAAGTCAGCTGGGTTCCTGGGTGATCAACCAAAGCAGATCGACAGTGATGTCAGTCCACTGACCTGTTCTGCTCCAAGGGATTCATTGCACATTCTGATGCATCCCAAGGCCAGAATAAGTTCGGATAACTTTGGGAATGGGTAATAGATGAGGGAGAAACATAGTGGCAGAGTGGCGTGGCTGGGAGAGTGGCACAAAAAATAAATATTAAGGGAAAAGGTTGAGGGAGGAACCATGTGGTACTAAGGGGACCATCTGGTCCCTCCCCTGGCTCAATTCAATTGAGTGGACCTATTGCCAAGGGAAAGGGTTGGAGCATTAGAGTAGGGCAATGGGAACAGGTGGCCCATGTGCCTGAAATTAATATAAAATAGAGGAGGGAAATGAAGAGAAGGGCAAGTACATCAGGACTATCAATCCCCAGGGAGTGGATTGGATAGCGTTCCGAAGCATAGCTTCCAGGGTAGAAAGAGCCTGAGCCTGGCCAGTTGTAAGCCTTCTTATTGAGGAAGCATTCACCATATCATTGATATCTATAATCAGTGGTGATACAAAATTTGCAGGAACATATGTCTTGATTCCTCAAATCAACATTGACCCCTCAGAAGGTGACCTGCCAATTCCACTTAGAAGAAGACAATTTCCTATTTAATTGGCATTTGCTATGACAATCAATAAATCACAAGGCCAGTCAGTCCAACAAGTTGGATTGGACCTTCAGACATCTGCCTTTTCACATGGACAACTCTATGTTGCACTTTCTTGGTGTACATCTGCAAACTGCATTAAGTCATATTGGCACCTCAGAATGAAACACAGAAGACTGTCAATATTGTTTATAAGGAAGTTTTAAGTGGCCTGCAAATGTAAGTGTCTTAAAGTTTGACTATCATAACTTTACTAACAATTTGCATATTGGGACATCAAAGGCCTCCCACTTCAGCCCATACTCTCCTTTCCAACCCTGAAATACCTGGAGTTCACGAACATAATAGCCCATGACTGTTGAGGGTGCGATGTGAGGGAATCTTGTGACCGCTTTGACGATTACTGGACACCTCCAACTTTATTTGCTCTAGAGTCAGTCGTTAAACGTCGGTTGCCCGCAATCTTAGACCTTTGCAATACCATCCCGTTATCTCTCAAGGAGATGAAAACTGCATTCGACGACATCAATCAACAGTTCCGAGTCCTGTTGCAGGTGAAAGAGTCCCTTCAGTGCCTCCGTCTCCACGAACTTGTGCCTGTCCCAAATAATCAAGGTGAGTATGATTTTCCCCTTATCCTTTTCGAGATAGCAAATCCTAATCAATTTTATTCAGCGTTTGACGTCGACCTTCCCAATCTCAAGGCCTTCCAATGCATCTTTGACGTGTAAATCACCACAGGATCCTTGTCATTCATTGCATCTTTCCTCGAGCGTGGTGATTCAGCTCCCCCTTTTGAGAGAATGGAGCTGTACTTTTTCACTGACACTGTGGACTACGCCACTGTAGAAACCGGTCGAAAGTGGGATCATATTGACGCGATACTGGCGGGGAAACGGTTTTCTCTATTCAAAAGTCTGTGCATTGTGTTTGTCTTCCAAGACCATCCGGGACGGTATGCGGACCAGATGAAGGCCGCAGAGGATATTTGTACCAGTTAGTTCCCCCTAGTTAACAACTTAGGGAATATTTAGTTTATTGTTGGCGGCGTAAACAAGAGGAAAGAGTGAGCCTCGTAAGGTAAGTGGAAGTTTGTCGCTGTTCCAAGGCAATCAGTTTACTGCAGTGTAGTTATTGGAAGATGCTACCGCTTGACGATTCAGCATAGATGAAAGTGCAGAATACTGTCAAAAATCTCGCGGGCCTGTGACTTGGCATCATTCCCAGCATCTGGAATAAATGTATAAAAATGGATGTGTCCTTCACCTCTACGGCCATTGTGTGGAAGAGATTTATACCGTGTTTCGAGACTCAACAGTGACTTGGCTGACTAGCGGGAAGCATACGACGTTGGGAACCTTTCCGTCGTCCTCGGCATGCCATTCGTTCGCATCAGACTCAATATCCATTCGAGAGTTTTTACTTTGGCGCTATGAGACTCCTCTCATGGAGGGCCAATTGAGCTTATGAGCGTCCCACAGCTGAACGAGCGAGTGTCAGTTGTATGCCATGTTCCCCGTTGTCCTCAGATTACGACGATGGCATGAATTTAAGGTATTAGCCTGCGAAGTAGCCGAGACTTATATAAAAGCTTCAAATTAGACACAGGAAGCATGCAGGTCCACAGAAAAAACGTACGCTTTAGATTTTATCGTTTCAAACCGACTCCTCGAAGATTCGACTCCGTAAATGTTAGTTAGCCCGAGACCAAGTTTCTACACCAATTAGGTCCCTCGCCTGTCCTCAGGTACACTTTGTATATCAGCCGTATCACGGAGTACACACGGTTTGAATGTGGTGATCACCTGCATAAAGCTTTGAGTTAAATGCATCAGTAACTGTATAGGTATATGAATACCACCCATGTACTTTGGTATCGTTACAAACTTAGAGAGATATGGCTGCGTTCTAACGCGTTTCGTCACCTGCGGATCCGGCCGGTAGAATAGCAGTACATACGATTTTGGTGACAGGAAGAGTGAGCTCTCACTCCACAATGGTAAACGTGCTGTCAAGCGCCATGAGATATGTCCGTTAGATAATTCCGAAACCCGAAGAGAGCAGGGAACGGGGGGCAGAGTAAAGAGGACAGAGAAACTGAGGCAGACGGCCCAAAATTCTTTGAGGGGGTGCCATGAGCTTCGCTGAGAGCGATGAGGGCATTGTACATATATACGAGGGCGTGTAGAGCATCGCGGCTACGATAAGCGTCCTGCGATGAGGATTGGGAATGTCCAGAAAGGGAGAATTATCACTCTGTGAGACTCTTGTTCGTCGTAATTGACAGATGGAACCGAAACATCGCCAATGGTCAAGGTCAAGGTTTTCTTGGTTGAATTATGAGGATCATGTACACCTTGACGAAGCAGGTAACATACCGCACGCAACTCTGGTATCTATCACGATCTTCGTCTACTTGATTGTTTGCAGCGTGTACAGGTCATCCGAATACTAATATTGCCTGCTAGCAGTAACGTATGACTTTATTTGTTGTAAAGGATGATTCTCCATTTCGTTGATAATTTCTATGGATGGAAAGATTGTGCCGGAGGAAGTTAAACATGTGTAAGGACTTAGTGTGCATCAAGCTCTTCCTGAAGATGGCATATGGCTAGAGTAGAAAAGGAGTTGTTTGAGTGTCACTGATGTTGGTCCTGATGGTCATTGTTTATTTGGCCAACGACAGCGATTGGGAGAAGGACACATAGCTTGCCTGTTCCCAACATAGTACATACACTATTGCTACATCTTCGCTGCGTATCTGCTCTAGATTTATCACTGCGACAAACTAGAACAATGAAGAAGATCATTAATGGATTCGGAAAGGTTGGACGAAAGTTCGACTCATTCTTATCATCCAGGAGTCGGCCATCGTCTCCTGCTCGCGAGGATGCACAAGTTACCTCCGGATCCTCTCCTGTTACCAGGACATTGACCCCTCCTCCCGATGTTGTTTCCACTCATGGAAACCTGCCCCAGGTCGCTGAGGTTCCATCGATTACTGTTGATCTCGCCGAAACTGGTGAGTACATGTTTCTATTCTAATCTGTTGAATCAGGCTCTGTTACCTCTCTTACTTCCAGTGAGATTGGATCTTTGGCCGTGCAAGCCAGCGCCGATATGCGCGCTACGGGTCGCCTTCAAGCCTATGGCTCTCCAGGCGGTGAGTATATATGATAAATGATCATCCCTGCTCTGTTCACTAACGGAGGTAAATCTACGGCCAGAGGGTTCCCTTACCGACGCCGAAGTCATCGTTTCTCATGTTCCTCATTTCATTGGACTTGGTGAGTATTGTCTGTCGCGTAAATTCTGTGGCCATCGATGACCATGTACGCCTCAGCTTACACCGGCAATGCCTCCCAGGTCATTGATCATCCAGCTCCTGCTCAAGGTCCCACTGGTACAAACACCCTCCATTCTTCTCCAGCTCGCACATGCTGAACCCTCCACAGCCCGCAACACGAAAATGAAGTCTGGGCTCATTACCGCTTGGAGTGGCACGCAAATGCTGCTTAGTAGGGTTGAAGGGCTGTTGGACGGGACACCATTCAAGACGCCGGTTGCTGCTGTCAATATTCTCATCAAGCTTGGAAACGTATGTCTTCTGTGTTATATATGCAAACTGAGCTCAACCAGGAACAGGATGTCGCTGAGAACAATGATTCACTGAAGGATATCATATCCAGCACCGAGGAAGGCCTGAACACTGACTACAGCATTAGCCAAGGAGGGTAACACGGTTGCCCACGCTATGATACAAAATTCTGCTGGGTATGTCTGGTGCTCCGTTGACCATTCATGATTCTAATATTATGTAGCATACTCATTGTGAAGATTCTTGAACTGCACTTGATGTCGAACAAGGCGACGTGGAAAAAGATGCTGGAAAGCGATGATGACAAGACAAAGATCAGTCGGATGTTCAAAGAGATTGATGAACAGACGAAGAACTTCCATGTATGTCATCCTGTCTGCGTATACTACCGGGCATTGTTCTTATGAAGATTCTCTAGCTCAAGATACTTCTCACAGTCGAAAGGGCTGTCCGTGGCTTGGGTGATTCATTTCAGGTATATAAATATCTTTTTCTAGTGACCCCACTACCGCTAACTCTTAAACAACAATGCGACCTGATGCACAAGTTGCTTGACTCTATTCATGACCATAAAGCTCTCAATATATCGAGAGTTGTATTGCAGATAGATCTGTTATACCAGCAGATACTTTCCTATGCTTTTTCTGAGCTAGAAGAAAAAGACTTCCAGGATCACTTGTGTATTTTGCACACTATTCTTTGTACTCAGGAGTGTACATCATCTGTTGTTATAGCAGGACTTCTGGACTCCAATATAGATGATTGCAAGGACCAGATTGGCAGCCTAGTGGATGACCTTCATGCAGTCCTTTATGTCAAAAATGGTTGCATCTTCTGGTACCATGCATCATTCCCAGACTTTATTTTTACCCAAACTCGTTCTAAATCCAGCATTTCTGGAACTCCTTGTCAACTTTATGAGCTCTTGTGATCCAACCTTCCATCATGGTTTTCTTGCAAAAACAATGCTTTTCCACCTTGATGTCTGGCCTTTAGTTCAATATTTGTGATCATCCATCATCCTTTCTATTGGATTCCCAAGTTCCTGGACTGCAGGCTATAGTTAATCAGAAGCTTTCTAATGGGCTGAAATATTCATGCATGTACTGGGCTCAACACATGGTTGAAGCAGGACATGTGAGCACCTGGGCATTGACAGATCAGTTGAGAGAATTTCTTTCCATCCATCTCCTGTTCTGGATAGAGGCAATGAATCCCATACAACAAGCAAAACAATGTATTACAATGCTGCAACTGGAAGCTACTTCTTTATAAGAAATTTCAAACTAATGAAAATAAATATAAAACAGGACACTTCACATACCTCTAAGTATGTAGGAGAGGCTGTGGGCTTTGCTACATATTTTGCTGCAGAACAGATGTCATTGTCAACACCACATCTATATATTTCAGCTCTGGCAATATGGAAAACAAGTACTAGGCTGATAGAGGAGTGGAAAAAGCACTTCAGCGACCTGCCACAAATCATAGGACAAAGGGTCACTAAGGGAGAGCTTATAAATATACAGCAAGAAGGGGGAGTACATGCTGTAGCATTCTCCTCTGATGGCACCCACATTGTTTCAGGCTCTTATGACAATTCTGTGCAAATTTGGGATGTCTTGACTGGTAAGGAGCAGCAGCAGCTAGAGGGCCATACTGATCAGGTGACATCTGTGGCATGCTCCTCTGATGGTACTTGCATTGTCTCAGGCTCTGGTGACAAGTCTGTGTGGGCTTGGGATGCCTTGAGTGGCAGAGAGCTACAGCAGCTAGAGGGCCACACTGATTGGGTGGCATGTGTTGCATTCTCCTCTGATGGCACCCATATTGTTTCAGGCTCTAATGACAAGTCTGTGAGGATCTGGATGCCTTGAGTGGCAAGCAGCTACAGATGCTAGAGGGTCACACTGATTGGGTGACATCTGTTGCATTCTCCTCCAATGACATCCACATTTTGTCTGGCTCTTATGACAACTCTGTGAGGGTGTGGGATGCTTTGACTGGCAAGGAGCTGCTCCAGCTAGAGGGCCACACTATTGCAGTAGCATCTGTAGCATTCCCCCCTGATGGCACCAATATTGTCTCAGGATCTTATGACCAGTCTGTGCAGGTCTGGGATGCCTTAACTGGCAAGAAGCTGCAGGAACTAGAGGGACACACTGATCAGGTGACATCTGTAGCTTTCTCCTCTGATGGCACCTGCATTACCTCAGGTTCTGGCTATTCTGTGTGGGTATGGGATGCTTTAACTGGCAAGGAGCAGCTTCAGCTAGAGGGCCACACTGATCAGGTGACAGGTGTAGGATTCTCCTCTGATGGCACCCACATTGTCTCAGGCTCTCATGATAAGTCTGTGAGAGTTTGGGATGTCTCAACTGGCAAGAAGCTACAGCAGCTAGTGTAAGCATACTCCATATTTACTTATATAATAGTTCACATGACTTAAAAGCAACAGAACTTTTATATAATGTTAGTCTCTTTCAACATGACATCTTGTACCTGTTCTGTGCTGTGCTGCCCTCTCTTTTAGTGAGTATGCCCCTACAGGCTACTTCCACTTTTTTTTGAACATCTGTACAAGGTGCATTTCACCCTTACAACAAAGATAGAAAACATCTTGAAGTTCAAGAAGCATCACATCCCACTTAATGTCTATTATCATTAAGAAGTATCAGAAGGCCTTTTTCTATGACAATACATGTCCTGCCAAACATTGAAAAATCTTTGCCTTCAATATCACTAAATTAATTGCTCCTGCCTTGCAAGAACAACTTCAGAAATTGGGAATGATGTGTTCTTCTCAGACAACAAGATACATAAAGCCTGCCCATATGGGAACTCCACAAAAAACTGCCTTTTTGCCTTTGACATCAAACTCATGCCTTTTGCCAACATGCCTTCCACCATCCCACCCTACAACTCTGGCTCCCATCACCTGCAGCTCACAATTTCAAACCACTATCAACTCCAACAATGTCAGTAGTTTGCCTCTCACCCTGCCACCCCAAATGCCCCCACCCCTGTTCTTTGACAGTGATGATGACACCATCACCATCCTGCAAAAATGCCCTCACCTTTGCTTGACACCCATGATTGTCAGAATGTCTGTCACTACTGTAACACAACCTAGCCTATCTCAGCATCCCTCTTTCAGTGAAGGAAAGCACACTGTTGCAGTACTATGCAAATTTGAGACATATGCAAAATGCTTTTTCTGCTACAAGAACATCGACAACAATGACTGTGTGAGTTCTCTACTGCTTCAAAGACCCTGCAATATTATTGTGGATCTCTGCCAACAAGGTGATGCTGGAGGCCTTACCCTGGAATGTGTTCATGGGTCACCTCTGCTCCAAGTGGCTTTCATCCTCATGGTTTGTTGAATATGGAAGATTCTCTTCCAGTCACAGAATGACACACCATTCATCAACTGGGTTGCTTTGATATATGATGCAAATGATGTCCTCAGCACAAAACCCTACATTCACATGGATAACAATTGCCTTTGTAACACCATTTGCATCCTCCTGAATGCTGACATGCAGGTGGAATATAACTTGACTAAGGGCAATGTGCCAGGAAAACTTGACAGCATTGCAGAGCTTGACAATTGGATTAGTGCCATCCAGTATTTGGATGAAGGAATACATACAAAGAGGAACCATGACCAAGAAACCATCTGCTCCCAGATCACTGCTTCAAAGAAACAAAACACAACCAAGCAGACCAATATCAATGACAACCCAACCAACTTCAAATGCAAATACACATACAAGCTCGACAATGAGGAGAAGGCCCTCCTCAATGCCAATGATGGATGCCAGTGTTGCTGCCAACTCTTTGTTAGGCCTGGACACATTTGCACATTTAAGACAACACCCCTTCCATCTGACAAAGCTGTGAAGATCATGCCTGCACATGTCAAAAAATGCAAAACTCAATGTGACAAGGCCCAAAAGGTTGAGTGACACCAAAATGATTGCTCCTATGAAAATTGCTGCTGTGTTTGCCAATGTGTCAGATGATGACAAGGATTATGAGATGATGCCAGAGGGCTATGACAATGAATTGTATACAGATGAGTATGTCCTGCCTAACCACATTTTTTGGATCAGCCTTCTATCATCCCAATCCCTCCCATTCTACCCCATGCAAATGCTGATCAATCATGGGTCCCCTCCAGCTCTGATTTCAAGACATCTTGCCTCCAAACTCTTGCTCCCCTTACACAAACTCAGAACCCCCCTCAAAGTTGCTGGAGCATTGGACTCCACCACCACATCCATTGCACCAAAGTCACTCCTGATTTCTCATTATGTCTGCCTCACTGTCTCCTCCCCATGCAAATGATGGACATCAAAAACACAGCACTTTTACATATCACCCACCTTACACATTGATGTCATACTTGGTCTCAATTTTTTAGCAAAAAATCATGTCATTATAGATCCTTCCATATGTACTGCCTTCTCAAATAATTTGACCTGCTTAACCCCCCTTACATGTTTGCAAATGACAAAAGCTCAAGAACTTCCCCTCCCCAACATTGCTGTGAATTGATAGCTGAACTGAAAGAGGCCAAATTGACCTTCCAAGCAAATTTCAAGCCTGTCCTGAATGAATTGACCACCCTCTTCAAGTCAAACCCACACTGCTTCTCATACAAGAAATTCTCTTTCACACTATCACCAGAACAGATTGTGCAATGTTTCAAGATTGCATCATTTATTTAGCCTCAATTAAGCAATTGTCAAAAGAACTCTCCTCTGAAAATGCACAACCTGCTGAGTTGGATGCTTGCCTGAAGACAGAATACAGTGATACCTTCACCAACAAGCTCCCCCACATCCAAAATTTGCCCCATGATGTTTAGCGCTGCATTGAGTTAAAAACAAACACCAGAATCACCCCTTCTCAGGGCTATGATTGCCCAAAAAGTACCAGGACTCTTGGAAAGCCTTGATTGAAGATCACCTTGCAAATGGCCACATCTGTCCTTCTGCTTCCCTATTTGCATCTCCATTGTTCTTGATCCCAAAGGCCAATGCCTCTATGGCACCATGTTGAGTAGTTGACTTTTGCAAACTAAATGCCATGACAGTGCCTGACACATACCCACTGCCCTGGATTGATGACATTCTTGCTGATGCTGCAAAAGGGCAATACTGGGGAAAAATTGATCTTACTAGCACCTTCTTCCAAGTTCATGTTCACCCTGATGACATCAAGTACACTGCAACTATGACACAACATGGCTTGTATGAGTGGCCAGTAATGCCTATGGGCCTCCAAAATGCACCACAAACACAGCAGAGGTGTGTGAATGCTGCACTGCTCCCATACATAGGAAAAATCTGCCATGTCTATCTCAATGATATAATAATCTGGTCCTCCTCAGAAGTGGAACACCTTGAAAACATAACAATCATCCTCAATGCCCTTCATACAGCTGGCATCTACTGCTCCCTAAAAAAGAGCATGCTTTTTGCTACACATATTGATTTTTTTGGTTATAGCCTCTCTTGTATGGCCTCCAACCCTTGTCCTCATATGTCAACAAAGTCTTGAAGTGGCCAACCCCAGCTCAGACTAAACATGTTCAGCAGTTCTTAGGCCTCATCTGATACATCTCATCCTACATACCTAATCTGGCAAAACATATGTCCATCCTTATGCTGCTGACCCATGCCAAGTGCAATTCCACCTTTCTACCTGGACAGAAGAGCATCAAACAGCCTTCAATACTATAAAGCTCCTGATGACCTCCCCTCAGTGCCTAATGACAATTGACCACAAGAACCCAGGAGATAACAAGATCTACCTCACCTGTAATGCAAGCAAATGATGCACTGGTGCAGTCCTCTCTTTTAGCCCCACCTGGAAATCTGCATACCCTGTCACCTTTGACTCTTGTCAGTACATGCCTGCTGAAGTGAAATACCCAACAAATAAGCAGGAACTTCTTGCCCTACTCTGTGGCCTGGATAAATGGAAGACTGATCTCCTAGGAATGCACATCAACATCTACACCAATCACAAAACCTTGCTTAACTTTGACACCCAAAGAGACCTTTCCCTTTGTCAAGCACAATGGATGGAATATCTCTTGCAATTCCACTATACAATAAACTACATCTATGGGAAAGACAATTACATTGCTGATGCTATGTCTTAAATGCCTGCTCCTCTCAATGAGCCCAAGATTGCACTCACACCTGTCTTCAGTCTAGCAGACAAATCCTTATTCACCACCAATCTCATCACTGGCTACAAAGTGGATTCCTTTTGCACCAACCTTCTCATCACATGTAGCTCTGCCATGAGCCCCCCTGGTGTGTCATCCATGATGGAGTCCTGTTTGTTGGTGATCACCTTGTTGTTTCAAAATACAAGGACCTTCACAAATGCCTCTTCCATGCCACTCATGACCACCTCAGCCACTTTGGTGGTGACAAGTCATACACCATGCTGCATAACTCCTTTTGGCCCAACATGCAGAAACACCTTTTTGGTGCCTACATTCCATCCTGCCCTAATTGTCAATGCAACAAAAACCGCACACATAAACCTTGTGGGCCACTCCACCCCCTCCCATCATCTGATGCCCTCTGTTCTATGACTTGCTGTGCTGGCACTGATGTGCATGTAGTGCCAGTGACCAGCAACATGGCTGCAGAGCAATTTGCTGATGTCTTCTTCAGGCATTGGTCCTGCAAAAATGGCCTACTAGATGAGATCATCTCTGACTGCAATTTCAAATTCATCTCAAAGTTCTGGAAACATTTTTGTTGCCTTGCTAGCATCAAGCACAAGCATTCAATGGCCTTCCACCCACAAACTGATGGCACCTCCAAATGCACAAAGAAGACCCTCACACAATTCATTTGTTTCCATGTTGATCAGCACCAAACTGGCTGGGTTTGTGCCCTCCCTGTTATTTGCTTCCATATCACAAACACCATTAATACCTCAACCAGTTACTCACCTTTCCAACTCATATCTGGTTTCTCCCCCTGCACCTTGCCTGCCATATCACCACATGAAACTGATATGAACATTGATGCATCTGTGGCAGCCTCCCTTATGGAAAAGTTTGAAATCAACTTCCTTGATGCCATGGACAACCTAATGGCTGCAAAATTGATTCAAGCTCATCATGCCAATGCTCATTGTGCCCCCAAACACATCTATGCACTGGGCAACAAGGTCATGCTGTCAACCTTAAATTGCTGGGCTGTATGAGGTCTCACACATATTCCTGGAATCATCAACATATACCCTCACACTCTCTGACAAAATGATGATACACCCCACATTTCATGCCACACTCCTCAAACCTTACATTGAGAATGACAATGATTTTTTTTCATCTTGCATCTCAATGGTGCCCCAACCTGTCATTAATGAACTGGGAGAGGAGGAATTTTTCATTGATAAAATAATTGATGAGTGCCACCATGGCAAAGGGAAACAATATCTTGTCAGATGGCATGGTCAGGGCCCTCAGGATGATCTCTGGCAGCTGCACTGCAACTTAGTTGACACCAAGGCCCTTGATATTTGGGAACAAACACATCCTTGTTAACTCATTCTCTCCTTCTCACTGGGGGGGGGTGGGTGTAAGCATACTCCATATTTACTTACATAATAGTTTGCATGACTTAAAAGCAACAGAACTTGTATATAACATTGGTCTCTTTCAACACAACATCCTGTACCTGTTCTGTGCTGCACTGCCCTCTCTTTTAGTGAGCGCACCCCTACAGGCCACTTTCAGCTAGAAGGCCACACTCTTGCAGTATCATCTGTGGCTTTTTCTTCTGATGGCACCCACATTGTCTCAGGTTCTCATGATCATTCTGTATGGGTCTGGGATGCCTCCACTGGAATGTAACTGCAGCAGCTTGAGGGCCACACTAGTTGGGTGTCATCTGTGGCATTTTCCTCTGATGGCATCTATATTATCTCAGGCTCTGGTGACAAGTCTGTCCAGGTCTGGGATGCTTTAGCTGACAAGCAGGTGCAGCAGCAGCTAGATGGTCATATTAGTGCAGTGACATCTGTGGCATTCACTGATGGCACCATTGTGGTGGGATCTTATAACAGCAAGACATGGACTTTCAAATTCACTTGCACAAAGTTGATACCCAACATAGATGGCTGTATAATGCTACCTTCTGACATTCCTCAGGTCCTTTGTCAACCTTGCCCCCTTCTTGTCATTTCCCACCATACCTGGGCTTCCATTGATTTCAGAGATTGCAGACTGGGTACTGAGTGGTCAGCCTGTTATTTGCTCACATGAAATTTGTATGATCTATATACTCAGACACATCTGGTATTCTTCAAGAATATTTTCCCCAACATTATTGCTATCAGACATAAAACAGTGACTCCTGATCTGTCTTGCCATTGAGGACCATGACAAGCAACAATAATCTTGGGCATTATTGTCTGGTTGTTGTTTCATCTATCTGACTTTAATTATTTCTGTGAATTATATATGCTAGTTCCTGTGTGACTTAGAACAAAAATGGCACATCTTTTATTATCTTCCCCTAATTATTGAAAGCTTTCTCTGCTATTTTCCATTAATTCCTTTCTACCATGTTATGAGAGTGTTTCTCAACTTACACAGTCAGGTCTGTGAGGCAAAGTTTCAAGTTCATAATTTATATACAGGTCAAGTTCATAATTTATATACAGGTAAGAAAGAGTTCTTCATAAAGTTAGCAGTCTTTAGTGTCCTAATGGCTTCGAGGTTTGTTAGGTTGGTGTGTTGTTCTCTTGTGTGATTTTTACTGAACCAGTTTGAATTAATAAACTTAATAAATATGTAATCAGTTTGGAAAATATTGGATCTAGGAATGGCCTGAGCACAGATAATTATAAACTAAATCACTTCAAGTTATGTCTTTTTTGGCATAGAAAAGCAATGGTTAATGTGGTGCTACTCTGCAAGTACTCATATAATCATCCAAAGAAATCCTAACAAACTGGAACAACAAGTCCATGGTCAAAATTGGATTGGAAAGGGGTGGGTTAAGCCTCCACACACTTATTGAATCTTGAAGTGTAGATTACATGTTTGGTGTATCAAACTCTGGTTGTTGTTGGTCATAATAAGTCATACTGAGCCTTTACTAAGTTGAATGGTTGGCTGTTACATTGTTGCCATTCATAAAGGATCTGCACTACCTATCATCAGCTGTCGGTATGTTTCAGGATTGTGACGTATTAAATCAGCATCATAGTGACCTTGTCTAGGTTCAATCACACACAAATCTCACCATCATTGGGAAATAGGATTGTCACATACAGGCACCCAGTTTCTAGAGTGAGTAGGCAAAACAAAGTCTTTTAGTTGGCATTTTTGCAATCAGCAGTAGACCCTCTTGTTCATATTGGTATATGATCAGATAGCGGATGGATAAGGCGATGTGAGGGTACTGGGTGAGTTAGCTTTGGGTCCTGAACCCAGGATAACACAAGCGAAGAACTGTTTTTGGAGGTGACAAGAAGTATGCCCGAGTTCCAAGAAATAGCGAAATTGCAGGCTTACCTATGCAAAATGGGGAGAGTTGCACCACATCTCCGAAGCTCAAGCACCGGAGGTCTCAGGGAAACAAAGCCGCTCTGTTCTCGAAGCCTAGAGAGAGAGAGAGATCGTAAAGGCCGTGAAGGCAAACATAAGCAGGAACACAAAGACTCAGATAGCGCCGACTCGTCACCCAAACCGTAGGAAGCTTAAAGTAGCAAGCTCCAAAGAAGCGAATGTGATTTTATCGTGCTTCTTAATCACATCTTTGTTTAGTCGTCGCGATTTTGTCCTCTTTCCATGCCATATCGCCTATTGTCCCCGCCTTCTTTCCCTAAAGCTGACGAATCAGGTGTGGGGAAACATCTCACGATGGTCCTGCGGGCTTAGGATCGAGCATCGCCCCACTGTTTCCCTTCATCCTGCGTATCGGCATTGGTGCTGGATTATAGGAACTGTGGTTATCCTCCCTTCTGCAGATGGTTGAGGATGTCGATCGACATCTAGGGCGTCGTCACCGTAAATCGTAATCGTAGGTACACCACCCGCTTCAGAGGCCTAAGGTATGGTGGTGGCGGCAGAAGAAGCATCTGGGTCTCTGCCATGGTACAATCAATCTTTAGGGAATGAATTGGAGTGTGAAGGATATAAACACCTGAACCTCTCCTCGCATTGGACAACGCCGGTCCTCCCTCAATATCCAACTTCGCCTGCATTTCGGCCCTTTCCCTCTCACTCCTCGCTAACCTATCACGGCACACTGCTGGTTCTGTGAGATAGGAGATGAAAATGCGGGAAGGTGAAGGGTGAGAGCAAGGAAGGCATTGTGTTTCTGTAGATGGAGGATGACAAACGCTTGTGTTGCTCTGCTTTGAATCTTTCAACGCGAAGTCGAACAGGTGCGGTGCGAAGGGATGAACGTAAAAGAAATTCACAGCCACTGATGCCAGTGCCAGAAGGACACGCCTCGGGGGATGTCAGTTTCCTTTTGCCTCTCTTTGACTTCAAAAATCGAAACAATCGCTTCCTCGGTTGGGGTTGACATTAGAGGTAGGGTTGGAGTTGGATGCCATCCTGTCGTACACGTTCATCACATATCTGCCAAGCCTGGGACCACCACATCTATCCACCCACGCTGAAAGTGTCTCCTAAGCCGTAGCTCGCCCTTTATCCCTGTCGAGTCGTCGTTATTATTTGTACGAGAAGTATGTGGAAACAGATGGCCGTAAAATGCTGCCACAGGCCTCACGCTAGAGGTAGAGGAAGCTATAGACATACCTCAACTGTAGGACGCGAACGAGAATAAGGTTTTCGTGCGTGTGGGAGTGTTGACAATGGCTGAGCGTTCGTTGGCCTTCGTCCTTGTCCCACACCACACCCGGACCATCTCTATCTCTGAAAAGAAAGAGCAAGAGATATCCTCCTCCAAATGAGGAAAAGTGCCTCGTGTCCGACTCGACATCCAAACGTCCAAGGGTCTGCTTCGGCACTACTACAACGCTCACCCACCCTCCCCCTCACCCTCGTCACCGCCTGTTAATCTGGCAGCCCGCGGACAAAGAGCGTGGGACATGTGTAAGCCGTAAATGCATTGTCTTGTTCTCAGACGACAGAGCATTCATTCACGTAATAATGAGTATGTACTTCCAACGGACTGAAAACGAGTCAGATTAGATCGAGATAGCTCGTCTGTAGTTTCACATACGCGTTACTCAGCTCTTCATTTGAGGTCGGATGGATTGGTGGAAGGGAGAGTCGAACTCCCATTCCACATACTGTGGAGCACCATGGCCATGATCTTGACACCTCGTCGCCGTCGTGTTCAGGTCTGCTGATAATTTATTGGTCGAGATGTTCGCTGGTTGTATTTGTATTACCCCATAGGACTAGAACAGTTGCGGTGAGTATTGATAAGGGCGATGATGAGGAGATGAGGATCTCGAACGGCGGCAGTGCTCGTTGTCAGAGAAGGTCTAGGTGCTCAAAACATTTTAGGCGGTTGTATAATCGCCAATAGTCAAGCCCAAGTCTCGGACAAAGGCCACGTACCTTGACCCTTGGGAACGGTTACCGGTCTATTTGGAGTTCGTAATGTAGATGATGGATCTCATTCATTACCTAAGAAAATGAGGTTATCTCGATTACCTATTGTAGATCCTGATGTAGACGGAAAGCGTGGGAAAGAATACAAAAATGCGGGAATCGACGTTTCTCGGTGGGTTCTCCTCCTAAAAAAAAATGTCAAAAAAATCTGAAAATAATTCCTTTACCCCAAACAGTCTGTTCCTGAATTGGACATGCGACTGCAGTCGTACTACATAGCAGAGAGTT